>JASGCC010000436.1:0-115235 GCA_030067915.1 Hydractinia echinata | reverse complement strand
AGACACTGATCAATATACGGGACAGAGTGGATTGTGGAGAGTGAATAATCAAATTCAAGATCTTTTTTCGAGAATGTGAAAAAAATTTTCGATCGAAACTTCGCATTTCAGCACAACTTGAAATGTCGTGATCTTGTTGAAGATATGTTGTAAAACTGTTCTATTTTGTCCGAACTTTAATAGTGTTTGTTATACTGTGGATCCAAAAGTCAGCAAAGAAGTCAGTATAAAACCTTTTGGAACATATTGCTCACTTTGTATACAAGAGTTCGGAGTTTTTCATATGCAAGAGATATACGTGAAAAACACAAAGCTGCTAAGAAGGCTGCAAAAAAGAGATCACTAACAACTGAAATCAAGAAATCAAGAAATCAAGCAGCAGCACAGACATGGGACACTGATTGACTTAGTTCCGGCATGAACTTTAAAAACTGCCACAACGGCTATTTTTATAGCCACACACTAATAAAAATCATTATTCGGCTTAGCTTACCAAGTAAAAAAACTGCTGCCATATAGTAATTTTTGCAGCTTCAAATAGTAAATATTATTATTGTAAAATAACAATAAATTAAAAATTTTGTGACATTTTTTTGCGGATTTAGTTATGAAATAATTCATGAATCAGACATTCGGCAAAATATATTCCGCCAACTTTTGCGGAAAGAAAAAACCAAATTCCGGCTAAAATTACATTTTTCGCCATTCGCCAATTAAATTATGCCAATTCCACCAACACTAAACTTTGTAGAAAAAAATATTGTAAAAACAAAAAACTTACCCTTGAGTAGTATTATGGTTTAATCTGCCTAATTCCAGAATAAAAATTAAATTAGCATTTCTGGAGTGAACCAGCAATAAAAGCCAATCTCTAGTCTTTCAGAATAAGAGGAACTAGAGAATAAAACCAAAAAATAATGTTTTTTCAAATTTGTGGCTATAAAAATAGCCGTTGTGACAGTTTAAGTTCATGTCTGGAACTTTTGGCTTTCTTTCAACTCATGTTCAAGCAATCAAAAACAAACAATCAAAAAATTTATCCATCACAGCTGCTTCAGGTGGACCGAATTGATTCAAAACACTACCAACAGTTTCACTCAGGACTTGAGAGGCAAGACGAACTTTCATTACAGAGAAAGGTGTCAGTTGGACATGATCATTTGTCAACTTGTGAACTAATTTTAAGCCACTTTCTAGGTCTTCATGATAGAGTTGTGTAACATGACTCCAAAGAATATAAAAACCACTATTCCACATATAACGTGTAGCTCGACCAGAACCAGAATTTGAGAGACAATTGCGTGATGTTTTTATAAGATGCGGAGCATCAGCTAAAAAAAAGATGTAACGGTTGTCATTTGTATGGATATTTTTAGCATGATAAACTATATCCTTGCCAGGCTTGGAAGAACCAGCAAGTTTAGACAAAATTTAATAATCATTGGATGGTACCTGACACTAGTTGGTGAAGAAGATTGAATATACCTTTGTTGCTCTTCCCAAAATAATTTCATAAACGGTGGTACATTTTTTTTGTCGCAACCACTGATCAAGGTAACTAAATCAGAGCTTATTTCACGACTTACATTGCCACCATTAACTTGAATCGTAGTTTTCATTTCCACTAATTGAGCTGTTAATTGTTTGCACTCTACCGATGACTTTGAATGGTTAATTTTATGCGTTCAGGAGAGGTGAATTTGATAGGTGCTTTTAACTTTGCTGGTTCAAGCATTTTGGATTCTTTCTGGGCCGTAGATGATTTAAATTTAACGTTATGTGCTGTCAATTAGCACAAGGATTAGGTTTCACAGGCAAAGTTAAAATACTGCAAAAATTGAGCCATAATATTGACCTTGGTGAAGATTCGACTTGAATGATTTTGTTGAAATGTCAAATAATCAAACTTTTTGGGAATAACATGCTTTTGAAAGGATAATTCCCTGCTATTAGCACAATCTGGTGCAGCAATACCAACACACAATTTTAAACCATTAAGTTCTGTTATAAAATTTGAAAGGGTGATGTGTATAAAGACTTTTTATAGGAGGTGTACAATTCATTCATCGCTAGGTAACATCCATCCAAATATTCTCAATGAAAGACGAGAGAGATTGATCAATGAATATTTCATACTTTGGGATGATATGGCCAGATGAAGTACAAGTAACAATAACTAGTGTGTCTTGAATGTCAATATGCAACACTCACCCAATGACAGTTTTGAAATTCGTTGACCGAAGTCAAAGAAGTTTCTATATATAGTGGTTGGAGAAGGAGGCGGTGAAAGATCTTGGATAATATTGAAATCTTCCCGTTTTTTGAATTGTGCTGGATCGAGGAGCTTTTGGAAGTGGTTTGACCAATAACTTTTTTGTGGAAGATTGAGATAAAGGTAGCTCTCCTTCTTTCACGTTTTTGCGAGTTGAATAAACCCAGATTTGTTCTGGAGAAAAATGACGTTCACATATAATTTAAATGTTGCGATGCGTTTTTTCAGCTGATCATCCAATGACCCTATCTTTCGTAATAATGCTAATAAGTTCCTTCCCCCATTTCTTGTTTACATCAGTATTGGGTAGTGAAACTTTAAAAAATACTGAGCTCTTTTGTTTCTCCGTGATGTAGGGCATCCAAATATAGCACAATTTTAAAAATTGCAGCAATTAACCCAAATACCAAGCAAGAAGTCCAAACAACAGCACAAACAACAGTTTAAAAATGCGCCATTCTGTGCAGGATCGGAGGTTTGGGCGCCAGTATCTCTCGCCCATAAAGACATGAGAACAATAGATCATTGTTTCTTACCAGACTATCTTTTTTCTTATGACTATGGTGAAAATTAATTTTTAAGTATAAAAAGGATTTTTCATATGAAAAGTTAAGTGGTGCTTTTATTAGCAATAACCTATAAGTGTTCAAGATAACAAAATAATAATAAAGCATTATCTTACCACAAAGCAATTGCAGAAAAACTTCGTCAACAACAACGGCTTTAAAAAAAACCCACTGCATTGAAAATTCTAGCTAGCTAGCTACATATTGTTCCATTATCTATAAGCAACTGTAAACATATTTTTGACATAAAGACTTGATTTAATGTAATAACTTTACATATATTTCTTGCACATTTAAAAAATGATCATGGCTGGTTAGTCTTGCACGCTGATTGCTTTCATTTGGTCCGAAAAGCCGTCGATTGCTTTCGTTTGGTCCGAAACACAAATTACACGGCATCGGTTACAAAAAAATACAATGATTATTGGGAAATACATGCTGTGCCACACTTCGAATACCGTAAATATGGGACAAAAGCGTCAGTTTGTGGTAAACCAATACGTTATTCGGCCAACCAGCCAATTAAATTGCGTGAAAACCGATCGCAAGTCAGTTGCTTTTTGCCGTATCCACCAACTCAGTCACAGAAGAAAAAGGTCCGTACAATAAAAGTTTAACGGTCGCAGGGCCGAGGGACCACGGTACCCTGTAGCAAAATTTATGTCAGTTGCGTGATAGCGCTGACTAACACTGGATCGCCCCTGTAAAAAACTTATTTTCATAGATCTGTGCTTACTCTTGCAGGCCTTTCTTTTTGACACTTCAGATTTAAATATTAAAGGTTTCCAACATAATCACATAATAAGATGTATTATACATATTTAAAATGTGTTATTTCTCACGTTGTTATTATTGGTGTCGTAACTGTCGGTGTTGTAACTGTCTGTGTTGTGACTGTCAATGTTGTAACTTTCTACCAACTAGATTTTACACCTTGCAAGCCGTTGTTTTTTATATTTTGTCTGAAGTTTTGTTTGGAGGATTTTATGCGATTTCACATTTGACATTTTGTGTAAGATTTTTAGGAATTTTTTTGTTAAATTAGGACTTTCTCCTTGCAAACGTTCGGTTTTTGTATTGAAAAAGAACTACTTTGTTCATCACTAGCATACAGTGAGCGGAATTCGAGCCGCGGTCCCCAGAACTGGGAGCCGCAGACAACGTGCGGCAATATGTTAGTGATGAACTTTTTTGGTAAAAGGCAGTATTCAATATTAAGCAGATATTGCAGGACCGTTCGTTGAATATCAAGATTTATCCACTCGAGGTGAGCAATATTGCCTCACCAAGAGTGGATAAATCTGATATTCGACGAACGGGCATGCAATATATGCTTTATTATATACCTAACATCTTTTTTTTTGTCAGACATTTTTTATTTTTCTATTGCATTTTTGCCAAATAGAAGGCCCATGAAAGAGAGTAACGATATCTCGATTTCGTTTTTGTTTACGGAAGTCATTGCATTTTACGGAAGTCATTGCATTGTAAATTGAAAATACCAAAACAAGCGTGGAATATCGCGTCAGTTATTGCACGGTTGTACGGAACATTTAGATTTATTGTATATAAAAAGAGTTGACAGGTATATAATAATAACCCTATAATAACTGTTTATGAGGGCAATACCGGAGAATATTGACCGACATCAAAGTATTGCCCGAGCTTGTGAGGGCAATACGTGACAGAGGTCAATATTCGAAGGTATTGCCCGAAATAAACAGTTATTATATGGATTATTATCCGGGTACTGCATTTTACAACAAAAAATATAACATTATAAAAGCAGGATGTAGAAACCACGTCTTTATAGAAACTATTCCCATATGGAACGTACATTCGAACAAAAAATATTTTTTTAAAATCGAATATCGTGTAAACATAGCAGGTTTTCATTGCAGCCACAACATTGAATTCTTTAAAAGATAAAAGTAAGTTTCACTTCTGTTTCACTTCTGTTTCGCGTTTTGTTTACTTTTTTCCGTGTTTATTTACATTTAATGCTACCATATTTAAACTTTAAACACGGTTGCTATGGTAGCGGGCAATACCGTGGAATATTGCCCGCTATGACGTAAGTTCTAACCAATCACATTGCACAATTTTCGAAAATATCGATGCCGCCCTTTTACCCGGGTAATAAACTGAAATATTTCCTGATGTCATCAAAATTCTAATGACAGAACTTTTCAACTGTTTCTCTGCCTAATTGGATTTTTTGTGTTTGTGACAAGCATAGTGGATGTGTTTATTTTCCTTTGATGTCGCCGAAATTTGCTTTAAAGACGCCAAAAAGGGATATCTCAAATGTTAAATTTTTTGACGTTACGGCACGACGTCAAAGTATTTAGACTGACGTCAAAATCTTTTTTTTTTAATTAGCGAAGCCATTGCATTGCGACACTGAGTACAGCAATTCTCGGCTCCTGACAAGCAAAACACGGCGGGCAAATCTGGTCAGTAAAATGAGTCATCCGTATGTCTGATAAATTCGGCCCGCAAATTATGGAGACGGTCCTCTTTTTTCATTACTGAACATGCCTTTATAAACCGGTCCGGTACTCGTTTTATATTCTTGGTTGTGGAATGTTGCTCAGTCAGCACTATTCTACGATGAATTGTGATTAATTTGATACCAAAATGAAGCATGTTCCGTCGGTTTGGTTGCTAGAAGTTTTGAGTCAAAGTTTGTCTTTTTTTCAGGAGTTGGTATAGGACCTGACTAAATGTTCTATAGAATTGTACCAGATCGCCCCTTAGAGTATCAAATTTCGTATTAGTGATTAGTTTAAATGATATACTAAGAATCTGTTGTTTTATTTTTTCTTGTTTGTGTCTGTTTTCTAGCAAAAAACCTTCCCAATATTGCTCTTTTTCCTATTTTTTTTTTATAAAATCCACCATTTTGAAATGTTTAGCTAGCTAGCCAGCTGAAATTTAAACTGTGTTTATGGTAGCAAGCACTGTATATACTATACACTATATAGCTAGCTAGCTATATCCAATTTTGTTTATATGTTAGCTAGCTAGCTAGCTTATATATATAATCATCGCATAAAATAACGGGCGATCACCGATCATTCCTCGGCAGAATTTCCTAATCAACGATCTTCGTAATCGTCAAACTTTCTTCCCAAAATTATATTATTTTGTTTAGCAAAGTTTTCCATTAAAGTTAATAATTGAAACGTGACGAACGTAAGTACCCCTCGTGTTTGTTTATTTTTCGTCAGTAGATCTGCCATGTTGAAACTTTGTTACAACAGTATATATGATCGTCAGATTCCTAGTCATGATCGCCAGTAAACTGACGATCTTCATGATCGTCATGTTTTAAAAACGTTATTTTATGTGCTGTATATATATATAGCATTTGGAATTATGATTATAGCTATAGCTAAATGATATGAACATACGGTTATGGAATTAAATGCTTATGCAATTCTTGCTGATCAAAAAGTTGATTTAAGTATCATTTTGAACTTTGGGTTTAAAGAATTGTTGGACAAAATAAAAAGACGATTATCAATTAAACAATCGGTTCAAAATCCATGGAAAATTTCACTGACTAACAGTATTCATTGTTCAATATTTGTTCAATGGTATAGGGCAGTACGTGACCACAATACAAGTTTTGGAAGGGAGGTATCCGAAACAAGAGAACGAAACGGAACTTTGAAAACAATTGTTATCAAGTTTTCAGACATTCGAAGTTTTACCTTTCATTTTTCAAAAGGATTAAACAACTCAAACAAAGACGCAAGGGCGTATATCAAGAAAACAGTGCGTCACTGTAAAATCCAGCTTGTGGCGTCCACTGATAACCCAATTGTATTGTTATACAATTGTAAGAAAAATAGTTTGAAATTTTCAGGTAAGTATGAAGTATTAAATAGATACGGTAATTTGATTTCATGCTAAAAAAAGTGTGTATATAATATATTATTTTTTGAACAATTTTGTTGTTAATTTGATGCTTATGACATTTGAGATTTCTGTTCTGATTTTACTGAGTTATTATTTGTGGTAAAACTGTGTAATGAGCATGCTTATCCAGAATCTTTTAAAAATAATTTGAATTGCTGTTTGTGACAAGATAAAGAAAACCAACCACCTCAGATATTAAACAATGTTTTTCCCACTGAGTTACAGTATTATTTACCATTTTTTTGTAAAATTTACCATTTTTTTTGTAAAATTTTAGTTTTATTTAAAAAAACGGCTTTAACTTCATTTTTCTCTGTTTAGTTTACTCAGGTTCATGAAAATAATATTTTTGACGTTAATAGTTTAGTTTTGTTTATCCCACTTTGTTGGTAAGTTTTAGAAAGGCTAGCTACCACTTGTTTACATTTATCTCTTTCCCGATGTAGGTTGTCCAGAGAAAATATAATCACGTGACCGTGGTGTAATTATTTTGTAAAATTTGAGTTATCACGTGATCTTTGCTCTGTCTCGGATGCTCATACTTTGTGGAAAACATTTCGCGAGCGCCCGGCATTGTGATACTTTACGAGAATTAAATAATTTACTCTGATCTTGACTAAATAAAAGCTGCCTATGTCAAAAATATGTTGTCACTAATTTAAATACTTGTTTTCTTGTTTTAACCAAGACATTGTCTCCACAAAATCATTCAAATGCGTTCCTGCTAATCCACTTTCGTTTTTTCAGTATTTTACGGCTATCCGCCACGTAGCCACTCATATAATGGTTTCGTAAAATATTGCTTCCAAAAGGTCCGCGGTCGCAAATGTCTCATTTATTGACCAGATTTGCCCGCCGTGAAATGGTTGAAAAAGTGAAATATAATAAGACGATATTTATGACGAATCAATAGAGGACGTATTAAAGAAGCGAAAAAATGAAATTAAAAACGAAAAGAGGAAGACTTGTGAAATGACGTTAACATCAATAAAGGAGTCGTTGACTAGTCAACTAAAAGTCAGAGCGCTCGAGGCGTCCTTGGAAAGTGGTGCGTCGAGTTGGTTGAATGCCTTGCCAATTAGAGAACATGGATTCGTTTTGGATAAACAATCATTTTTGGGACATACGATACTGCATCCCGCTAAAGCGATTACCATCCAGATGTGTTTGTGGTGTTTCTTTTACAATTGAGCACGCCCTATCCTGTCCGGAAGGTAGTCTCATAACATTACGACACAACGAAATCCGAGACTTCACTGCCGAACTACTTCAGGAATGTTGTAAGGACGTGAGAATAGAGCCCATATTACAGGAAATCACTGGTGAACAGTTTCCTTTATCAACCATAACTACTGACGAGGCACGAGTAGACTGTTATAGGATTTTGGATCAGAGGGCAAATGGCTTTTTTTGATGTGAAGGTTTTTAACCCAACGGCCAAAATGTACTTGAACCGTGATCTGAAAGCATGCTACAAAACCAACGAGTTAGCTAAAAAAAGATCGTATAATGAGAGAGTCAATACTGTTGATCAAGGATCATTCACTCCCCTAATCTTGACGTGTTTTGGAGGGATGTCTCGAGAATGTGCTACGTTTTACAACAGACTGTCTTGTTCCATTACTGAAAAGCGAAATGAATCAGTGAGCATCACGAAAAATTGGCTGAGAACTAGATTAAGTTTCAATGTGCTACGATCACAGCTACTTTGTATTCGTGGATCGAGAGGAGTAAAGTCTGAAGCATCGCTACCAACACGCTACCAACACGCTACTAACATGCTACTGTTGCTTTTTGCTGAAAAATAACACGCTACCACACGCTACCATCAATTTTTTTATAAAATGATAAATATATATTTATATATATATTAAATTATTAGATGGTAGAGTGTTGGTAGCGTGTGGTAGCGTGTTGGTAGCGTGTCAACAGCATGACTCTTTTTACACTATTTTTATGCAAATCTATTGTTGATGTGTGCTTCCTAGCCTCTAAAAAAAAATTTGAGATGTCAATTTGCAAGGAGAACCTATTTTCAATTTTTTGAAAAATTAAGACAATTGTGTGCATAATATATTGGAAAAAATTAAGCTTAAAATTTGTTTTAAAAAAACCTTCCCCCCATTTCTCAATGTTGGAGACCCAGGGTACCCCGTAACGGTATTTCAACATTGAGAAAGGGGGGAGGGGATCTGTAAAATATAGGGGGGTTAGTTTTTGTAAAAAAATCCATTTGTCCCAATATTTATACACACTGAATTTTGGTTAGACTTAGTCATTTTTGCGGCCAATTGACAAACTTGTGTGATTGTTTTGTAGTCTTTACTGCCTTTTTGCTAGATAACTCATTGAGCTGAGTGTCCTAGTGTCTTGTTTGTTGACAAAGATTTGCGTAGAAATATTGGCTATACTTCGAAACCACATATTTTCTTTAAAGGCTGTTTTGACTGGAATTTGACATGCGCTTGTGTTTTTTGTCTACAGAAATGCTTAAATGTGCTCATATACAGCCTCGTACTGTCCTTTTTAATCTCGTTTTTGATTTGAAGGTGTAGAAAATGACAAAGTACCAAAAAATATCATCAAGAAATTCTGCAGAAATAGCTGTGCTTTATCAGCAAGGGGGAGTGAGAGGGAAACGGTTAGTTAAACAGTTTTTGGCTACATATATATGTAAATGCGCGTTTTTTTTATGCCAGTATCTATGCGCACCTATCTTATGTTGAAAACACAAACTAAAATACAAAGCCAAGGTATATATACCTCTGAGTGACAAGACGTTAAAGCAATTTAGAGTCAAAAAAATGTCTTGAAAACTCTGTCTTTATGTTATTTTTGTGTCGGAACGATTTAACATGGTTATTGTAGCGCGTCTTAAATTCTCCTTCACTTGCTCCAAAGTAGATCGATGTTTCACCGTCCGCAATTACTTCTGCTTTGTAAACGATGCATGATTTCAAACAATCACCATTTAATGGGCAGTTTGGTTTTGATCGGAAGTTGCAGGATCGATTTTGTTGTTCATCTGTGTTATTGAGCAGGCTGGAATTGCGTTGACTTATGATGTTATGCATACTAGGTGTGCAAGAGTAGCTGACTTTCAATGTATTGGTGTTGAAGATTTTATTCAGCTGGTGGTTTTTTGGAAAGTGTTTTCGTACAAGCTGCAAGAACCTCTTGCCGACATTTGTAACAACGTTCTTATTATATGGGGGATTGTACCATATAACATTTCTCAATCGATTTCTGTTTGGTCTTGTTAAATCACGCTGGTCATATTTCAGAATATTTTTATAGCCACTTACGTCAAGTGATGTTTGATAGAACTGTTTGGCTTTATCGAACTCTTCTTTATCACATGATAGTTGGATTAATCGTTGGTTGATCATAACAGGGAGTTGCTTGAGGATGGTCGGTGGGTGATTGGATGGGCGTTAACATACAACGGCTTGCTGTTTGGTTTATGGTATGGAAAGTATTTTCCGGAATTGAAATCGAGTGAAACATCCAGGAAGTCTATCAATAACAATCGATACTAACCTATCTGCAACTGACTTCCTGGATGTTTCATTTCCTGAAATTCATCTAACGTTGGTTTTTATGTCTTCCTCTATTCCTCCGTAGGAAAGTTCTTCAGTCATCGATTTACCATATTGATTATTTTCATCTAATTTTTTAAGAACTGAATAAATTTTTTAGTATGCCCATCATTATCACGAATATAAAATGGTTTATCGAATGAATTTGTATTGAATCCAACACGTAATGGAGTTGAAGAAAATCCACCTGATAAGGCATTTTCAAAAGCTTCTGCTGCAACAACAGTTTGCGGCTGCGTATTAATAAATTTTGTCTGTAATAAACAGGCGGATTTGCTAAAAGTTGCCATTGAGCTGAAATTTTTTGGTTCAACGGTAAATTTTTCGTGCATCATTTTAAATCTTGAATTTGCAATTACACTCATTAAGTTGACATCAGATAAATTGTATATGTACATAAGATCATCCATATTTCTCATTGCAAGTAAGTCCCATAATTCCTTAACGTTATTATATGTTTCCTTATCAATAGACTGATATTTAAGTGACAAATTAAATGATACATAATCTGGAAATTCTGTTTCTAAAAGTTCAAACCCTGTATGAAAGTAATCATATGGTATTGCTCCCTTTGACGATAGTAATTGCAGAACCCTATCTTTTTCTTCGATGTTTAATCTTGCATACCTATCCACAAGATATGAATTTGATGAAATAATATTTATGTTATTTTCTCTAATTTTTTTTAATTCTTCTGGAGTTGCCAGTGATTCCAAAGATTGTTGAAAAAACTGAATCGTATCGCCAAAAATAACTTCACTTCCAATCTGGAAAAATCTGACGCAGTCAGGGCTACTACCATATGAGCTTACTTGAGTCGTACCCCACACACATAACTTCACCGATTTTAAAATATAATGCAAATCAAACTTCTGGGCGTTATGAGCATAAACTGATGTTTTCCGCGATCCAAATTGACCTTGTTGTATGGATTTATTACATATGTCATGAGCGTATCCGTAAATTTTTCCAGAATAATGGTCGTGATGTATTACTCTAGTAGTTTCAAATGCATTTTTTATATTTTGGATTAAATACATTGATGGTAAAACGTTTACGTCCATATTTCGCATATATTCATAGCAAATAACACTTAAAAGCATGTTATTCTCATATTTGCGAACTTTAGATTCCATATCTGCTAGATAATCACCAAAAGTGTCAAAATCTCTTTCAATTAAATAATCAGCTATATAAGAATCAAGCTGTCTTACTCTCTCTATATTATCAACTCCAGTTGCTAAAATTTCATCTGCGACCTCACTCATTCGGGATAAATTCATTGTTACCTCAATAGTTTTTGAATATTTTTGCAAAAATTCTTTTTTAGTTAAATTTTTATTCAACACACGATTTCCTGCATATTCTTTAAATCCCTGAAACTCTACCAATTCTTTATTTGGTATACCTTTAGGTTTTAGGTCAGTATCGTAAACAGGAAATTTACGCAGCACCTTACATCATCACTTTGTTCCTTCATTGATTTTTTATACTCTCTTATTCTGTGTGATGATAATTTACCATTGACTTTGATTAATTCGGCAAGAATTAGATTCGCCCATTTAATTAGGCATCTAATTTCAAGTGTTAAATGATGAGCCATTGCTAAGGGTTCATTCTTGACTATGCTCTCCACAGATTTTTTTAATAACTCAACGTCGTGATCATCGATATGGTTGGATAAAAATTTTGGCAAATAGTATGTTGTTAGTTGATCCCTTTTCACTACTTTACTTCTGTACACGAAAAAAGAATATGTTTTGGCTTCCTCCTTATTTGTTTGTATGTTTTCCAAAATATCCTTGCTAAAAGCTAAATGTATGCCATATGAAATAACTTTCATATCGTCCTTTATTCCACCTGTCGTTTCTATGTCATAATATAGAGAGAATGGCTGCTCAATGCAAGACGTATTCCTTTTCTCATATGTCACTAAGTTTTCCTTGAATTCATATGATATAGAACCTCCAGCGCACTGATTGATGTGAGTCTCAAATAGTTTTTTGCTTCTATACATACATAAACAAAAAGGACAAACATGAGCTACATTCATTGTAACTTGACGTTCATCGTTTCTTTGCAGTTTTGTTGTTAAAATTTTGTAAAATTTTGATATATCTGAGATGTATTGTAGGTACATCGTTTTCCTTCGGATGTGGATAAAATGCTAGATTTACTGGAATAATTTTAGTAGAAATCTTTGTTGCTATGTAATCATGAGACGATACAAAAATTTTACTCAGTAGGCTTACAGGTTGTTTTTTTGAATTCTTTAGACATTCTGTTACTTCCTTTTAAATCATTGCTATTTCGACCATAAACGCTTATGTATTTCTCCTTCTTTTTCATTTCAAATAGATTTATTTTTACGGAAAATTTTCCCAGATTCGCCGATAATTCATCCAAAATCATAATTATTTCTGCTTTATTAATATACGTTAATTTTTCTTCATATCCTTTGATATATTCATAAAGATCGTTTCCAATTTCATACCTTATTTTTCCTTCATCCAATTCACCCTCATTTAACACAGGTAGTCTTGTGTTTTTTGTGTAATGGTAGTAAATCGCTCCGATAATGGAAAGGTATGTGCACTTTCCATTTGTTGAATTTGAGGAAATACTGTATCGTTTTGCATCATTTGTGAATGCTTTTCTTTTTGCATCATTAATTTCATAGCACCGAACCTATATGTAAACAAAAATGCAATAGATTTTTGAATTACATAATATAATGTTGTATTGTAGTATAAAATGAATTTGAGGCTATTGATATTCTTACCTATTTGCAGTATTTTGTTCATCTCCACTATCATCTTGCACATCACGCTCTTCTCTACAATTGGAATATATGTAAGATTTTTTTTCAGCCGTAAATATACTTAATACCAAATAACAGCAAATATGACACAAAAAACTTACATGTTAATTTCTTCCAGTAGACCTATATCATTTTCTAAGATTAAAGTATCTCCTGCATCATTTTCTTCACTTAAATTCAGGTTATTAATTTGACGATAAAAGCTATTTGATTCATATTGGTCGCTTTCATCATCAATGAAGTCTTTGTGGTTTTCTTCCTCATCCTTGATTAATTTGAACACTTCTATTTCTTCGAGTTTATCCATATTATCATTGAAGGTTGATTCGCCAGCAGGTTCTTCTTCCATTGAATTTCTAAGTTTAAGCAATTGTGTGATTTACTATATAGTTTACGAGATATTTTATGTCTTTCCAGCATATGTAGGTTATAAATACGTTTAAATTAAGGACGTATTTGTGAAGCAAATATAGATCATTATCCTAAAATACTTACTCTTCTATGCTATCTTCATACACAAAATCAACCATCTGGCTGTTTGGATTAAGTTCTTGTTCTTCAATTTCATTATTGCCTGAAGTGAAGACGAAATTTATTGTAAGCCGGCAAAAAAAACACCATGTTAGAATACCTCTTACTTGTAAGAATGTAAACATACAATCAAAATCATACATACCCTCTTTTTTCTGCAAGTTTGATTTCTCTACATCTTCCTCTTCCTCTGAATCAGAGTATTGCACAAGCATACGTCCACCGAAAATCTCACCGATTTCACTATCGCGATCAATAATATTAATTTCAATTGAATCATATCTATAGAATTTCCACGAGCTTCCAGTTTCACCATTATTAATAATTCTTAAATGCATATTTTTCACCAGCAAATCTACCATGGTATCGTTAAAAGCTGTATTTGTTAATGTGTCGGACGACCAGACCCTTGGACTTGAAAATTCATTATAATCCCCATCATGTTGACGCACATTTATGATAGAAAATATACACTGAATCTTAAGAGTTTTATTTTCTCTTGAACCGTTCAACAGACGTATCCTATCAAAGTTGTTTTTTGCGTATTTTACAAATATATCAGCAATTGAGGGATCGTACCAATCAAAGCTTTCAGAATATTCTGTGAAATTTGAACTAATTGTATATCTTTTAAAAAATCGGTTATCTTTTATTTTTGTAGATATTCCCTGAATTTGAAAATTATCATTTTCATTCAAAGTTAGTTCATAATGCTTTAATAGATCATGTTTTGTACTCTCTCTTGTGTTATGTGAAATGTGCTTGCATATATTACAAGTAATCAGTTTGTCTTTTACCGGTCTGATGAATGACAATAAATATTTTCTCACCAAAATATTGTTTGCGTCGGCATTATGTTCACCCACCAAATGATCTCTATATATTGAAATCTTTGAATCCGTAATTTCTTTTTTGCATAAGATGCATTTAATGCTTCCTTTTATTTCTTTTGCCATCTAATGTAATCGCCTGAGGAGATAGAGAGATAGAGAGATAGAGAGATAGAGACAGCGCAGCTAGGCTGGACGCCCGAAACTTATCCAGGCTAAAGATTTTTTTCTGAGAACGAGGCTAAAATGAGTTTTAAGCCAATAAGAATCCTAACAGTGCAACAGATTGTTTTATTATCCAATGAACAATACTTTATTTTAAAGTTTATTTGCTATCGAAAGTTAAAGCTCGTGTAGTGTAGCATAATGAAGATCGTCTTATAATGCGCCATCTTTGATGTTACGTCATTTCTTTCTGTACAATTTTTCAAGCACGTAGACTAAAGCTATATTCAGCAGAACTAATTAATTAATTATTCATGAATTTTATTTTTTATTTATTGAGTTGTATTTTAACATTGCAGGTTAGTTAAGGCCAGGATACACTTGTATAATATCATTAAATATATTCTATAATACAGTTATAATTTTTCTACAATATACTTATAATTTGTTAAAATATCGTTAATAATTGAGAATACTCAATGATTTGTTTACCCCATAATTCTCCGTTTTCAAGATCAACTTCCAATTTTAAAATCTTTCAAGCTAATGGCGGAAATCTTCAAGCCCCTGGGCTTCTTGTTTTTTTTCACACACAATCAAATTTTTTTTCACACACAATCAATTTCTTTTTTCACAATTAAAAAAATTTTCACACGCAAACAAAAAAAAAAAAAATAAATAAAAAAAAATAAAAAAAAATTCTCCACCTACAAAATGCGTGTACCCTTAAGGGGCGGCAATAATAGAGATTAGCCCGTGGAAAAATCCACTGGTTCGCCCGTCCTTTAAATTTACCCGTCGCAACAAAGTGGATAAAATTATATCGCATTTGATATGCGTGTTTCAGTAGCACGTCTTTCTAACTTAGCGGGGGGTCCGCACTGAGACAGACAAAATACGGCTATTATAATAGAGACTAGTCGTTAGCCCGTGGAAAAGTCCACGGGTTCGCCCGTCCTTTAAATTTACCCGTCGCAACAAAGTGGACAAAAATATATCGCATTTGATATTCGTGTTTCCGTAGCATGATTTTCTAAGTCAGCGGGGGGTCCGCGCAGAGACAGACAAAATACGGCTATTATTAAAGAGACTAGTCGTTAGCCCGTGGAAAAATCCACGGGGTCGCCCGTCCTTTATATATCACATTTCGTGTTTCCATTACGGGACGCGGTAACCCTTTTGAACAGACAGAATACGGCTATTATTAAAGAGACTAGCTGTTAACCCGTGGAAACATCCACGGGGTCGCCCGTCCTTTATATATCGCATTTCGTGTTTCCGCCACGGGACTCGCCTACCGCGGACAGACAGACAAAATACGGCTATTATTAAAGAGACTAGCCGGGAAACCCGGCGTCGAATCGCCGGGGTAAGCCACATGTCAATGTGTGACCCGGCATTGAACGCCCCAAGGATCGCTTAATAAGAACCGCATACTGGGCGACATGGTGAGGTGGAGCGCTTTAGCACATGCATGCAGTATGTCGTTAATCAGGTGAAGCGCATACACCATTGCGAGACTGTAACATATTGTTCAAAAAATAACTTTCCCGCAACAATAGCTGAAATAAAAACAGAGTTCTACAAACCGTTTTTACTCCGTCATAACAAAAACAATCGGTCAATATTATTTTATTTTGCAGAATAATTTTCGGCGTAAATTCAAAATTATTTGTGCAACCAGGTTGAACGCCTAGTACAGGCAAACAGCTTTGAACACACCGGTGGAACAATTAATAGTAGTCGTAAACTGTTGCAAACGATCAGGTGAAGTGCTTTAGTACTGGTATACAGTATGTTGTAAATCAAGTGAAGCACATACACCATTATAGTGTTGCGACTGTAACATATTTTTCTAACTTCATATTCATATTCATATTTTTCTAACTTTCTCGCAACGATAGCTAAAATAAAAATAGTGTTTACAAACCGTTGTTACCCTGTCATAGCAAAAACAATATTATTTTATTTTGTGGAATAAGTCTTTTTAAAAGTTAAAAAATTAATCGTGACACCGGGCTGAGCACTTAGTACAGTTAAACCGTGTTGTACAGCGTATAGGAATAATACCCTTTTGAAAAAAACTTTCTCGCAGACACAGGGCTGAGTGGTTAGTCCAGGCGTGATTCCCGAGAAAGTTTAAAAATTAATTGTCACAGTGGGCTGACCTTAGTATATACAGGTAAACGGTGTTGCACATGCTCATAGGCGTAACAGGCTTTTACAAAAAACAGTCTGTTTTTAACACTGGGCTAACCGCTTAGTACAGTTAAACAGAGTTGAACAGGCGTATAAAGGCGTATTACCCTTTTCCAAAAATGTTCATTGCAACTTCGGTTTAAATAAAAACACAGGGAACAGCCTGTCGTTACCCGTACAGCCAAAACAATCGCTCAGCCATTTCATTTGCAGAAAAAGTTTGCAGAAAAATAATAAAATATGTAGCTACCTAGCTAGCTAACTGAATTTAGCATAAAAATTATTGCTTAAGAATATTGTTGTAGCCAAACTGCATTTTTATAGACCTTTTTGAATGTTTACATTTTCCGCGGTAAGCCCTTTCGGCTTTAACAATTGCGTGGCAGGCAAAAAGATGCGGGCGCTAGATAAAGTGAGGTCCTTTTTAGTCTGTTTCTTCGCACGACGGTATCATTACGACTTTATATGAATATATGTGAATCAGAAATTATCCATCTACACTCGATAATAGTTTAAAGCCTCAAAAATGTTTCCGTAGAAAGAAATGGGCTGAAAAAGACCTTTCTTCAGCAAGCTTCCGCATCTTTCTGCCTGCCACACAGTTTTTAGAGCCAGAAGGGCTTACCGCGGAAAATGTAAACATTAAAAAAGGTCTATACTTTCACTTTTTAAGGAGCTAGCTAAATGGCTACATAAAAATAAATGTTGGCTAGGATAAAAATCTCTTATACCATACAGAATAGTAATAAGTAAGGATCTAGATGGCTAGCTAGCTAAGTAGCAAAATCTTCGTTCCTAGCCATACATCCTAAAACTGGTGCGATTAAGATCTGTAAGTGGCTAAAAAACGCGACAATATAATTATCCTAACATTGAAAACAAACAGAAAACAAATATTACAGATATATAA
The DNA here is from genome assembly GCA_030067915.1 of Hydractinia echinata. NCBI lineage: Eukaryota > Metazoa > Cnidaria > Hydrozoa > Anthoathecata > Hydractiniidae > Hydractinia > Hydractinia echinata. Next base: position 97,415 of record JASGCC010000436.1, on the reverse strand, counting down.
AGCTTTTAGTAGATAAAAAAGTCAAACAGGCCTACAAACCTCACACACTGACCACACACACGACCATTATCAAAATCAAAATGGCCTTCGTTCCGCGAAGATCTTGGATTCTTTCTGGTCGCGAAAATCTTGTTGTTTTTTTTAAAGAATCAGGCGTCGTGATTGGTATACTACGCGCGAGCGGTCGAAACAAAGTCGGTAAAAATATATCGCATTTGGTATCGGCGCGTAATTTACAAAATTTCGTGTTTCCGTTACGGGACACGGCTTTCGCGGACACACAGACAAAATACGGCTATTACTAGTATATAGTTGCAACTACTTGCCGCCCTTGTTTACCCTGATACGACAGTTGTTCTTTCAAAGATGATACATATGCACCCCTTATTTTCCAAAGCGATGATTAGCCCCAACACCAACCTTGACCCAGGGCTGGTTCTCTTTTTATAAACCCTGGGGTCGAGGTTGCACCAACACGCGAAGTGCACAATGAAAGGATACGCAGTGTGTTTTATCTGACCACATGTGCACATCCCGCCTCCGCAAGCTTCTATGCTAGGTTTAAATCTGCAAGTTACATGCACATTCGATTTTGTTTCTAGTGGATTTTTTCAAGAGCAGCAAACAGTCTATAACTATTAGGATCCAGAAAGAATAACAAAATATTTCCAGTTAAGTTTTTTAAAGAATTATTTTGCACAGTACAGTATATATTATATACAGTGAAATACGGCTGAATTTCTTGCTACATTCTACCTCACTATAAATTAGATTATATTTATACTGTTTTACATGCACAATTGATACTTTCAAAACGTTTAAAATGTAGTCTGTGAAGCATTTAAAATAAAATTTTATAAATATTTATTTAAAAAAGAAATTAAAAAATCCCAATCAAAAAATAAGATTTTAGGACAAAATAACACTTTGTTCAGGCACACGCATAAAAAATGTAAAAGTATATATCATACAACATAAAAACATAAAAAAAAATCAAGCCAACGGTTACCATAATAGTAGACCTGCAGCTTTAATATTTTTAAATCAAATTTATAGGTTAAAAAATTTAAAGGCATAATCTATAAAATCTGCTAAACAAACTACTAAATCTCCAAAAACAAAATCTATTGATATATGCATCAGTTCATGTTAATGGTGGCAAGTTTTTCTGCAACTTCAAGCCAAAAAACCTTGTGGTTTACTGGTTGTAACGTATAAAAAGGACTTTTCCTTTAATCATTTACAAGTACGTCCTTTATTTTTCCAGTTAGGATCTCCATCAAATTTCTCCTTTTTTGACTCTAAAAAAATATATAATTGATCAAATAAGCAATCCAAAAATGAAGTTATAGTTCAAGGATTAATCAGTCACATGCGGGTAAAACAGACAAAAATCATTTGTCAACAACTACTATAATGGGTCTATTCAAAAATGCATACGTACTATAAATCGTCAATCTTATACGAGAATAGGTAATCTTCGAGTCGGTGAGTTAGTGAGTCGCGAGTTGGTGAGTTGGTGAGTTCAAAAAATATACGGCTGCCGTTTTTCATGTGGTTATTTTTCCGGAATTTTTTTTTTATTGTTAGCACGTTAACCCGTTTTTTCGCTGGAATAGTCCGAAATAGACCTGGACTGATGCCTGATGGGATATTAGCTCATAAAGGTTTTCGCGCTTAAGGCTAAGGCTATTTTTATCTGCGGTCGTATCGCCCTCAACTGAAGGACAAACTGAAAGCACCTTTGGATTTGAACGGATTTGATGCACCTACAAGATGTTTTTTACTTGAAAAAGAGGTGACACGTCCATATACAAAAATATAAATAAGACGATAAATCAAATGGATGTTTTTTCTTTGCAATGCGATGACAACAAAAATTACAGCTAAAAAAACATGGCTAGCCAGCTAGCTAGCTACAGTAAATATGAGAAAAATATAAATGAAAATTAAACAAAAAATAGATAGCTATAGCTAGATATATATACATATATTCCTAGTGTTTTTTTACACAAATATCTTTTTTAACTACTGTTTGGTAACAACCCAGTGTTCGAAATTATCATTCGTTCTTGTTCAGATAGATCAATGTCTCTGTCCATCGTTATCTGTTTGCACGGTTTTATGTTAGATCTATTTGGAATAAATGCCAAGCACTTAATATCAGGACAATAACGAAAATTACATTTTACAGCAAATGATTGCCCAATTGGTGCATAAAGACCTTCGACAACAACATGGAGTTGGTTTTTCCGAATTTCATTCTTGCAGTGCTTGCATTTCGGCGACTTTCCTCGTTGATTTTTCATACGTGTGACAATCCATATTTGGCTGTTCCTATTGTCGGGATGTTTTTGAAATATTTCATTCTCGCCATCATTACTTTCCACAGCAGTATGCTGAACTGGAACTGCAAAAGAAGATAGTGTATAAATATAAAAGTTCTTACTCATATCTTCTTTTAAGCATAACCTGAAATGCTTTCATCTTATCCATCTGTTTTTATAAATTAGTACACTCTAGTGTATTCCAAAAAAAATATCCAATCATTAAAAATAGAGACACATGCCTACCTGGTTGTGTGGATTCTTGTGAAGTGATCATTGTATAAACATGTTTATTTTCAATATTTTTGTTATTGCTTATTGCTTCACAAATCACCTTAGTTGCTACTTGACATGGTTTTATTTTTGGATCATTTTTAAAAGATTCAATGATATCATTGTCAGTCTGTTTGTCATGTAGAGGATTTGTCACGCAGGAATGTTCACCTGTATAATAAACAGTCACTAAGGTTGTATAGTCATTAAATTCCCAAACTTTCCGTCCTTCACATGGAATTAATATTCCATCAAGACGACAATGTTTACAGGCTAATGAGTTGAAATGATGTCTGTTTGCACGACCAAACTCTTTTTTAAAACTGCATTCATCATTGGTACATTTCATACTTCCTTTACAAGATGCCAGTCTCCTTATACCTGCAAAACCTCTTCTTGCTGAGTTAAAGTATTTTTTCCAGGGTCGACCATCTTTGGTTGATGCCATTCTGTCATTTTGATCAAACTTTACTTGAAAGGTTTTTGTTCCATTGACATCATGGGGTATATTGTCCACCGCATCTACCTTTACATCTTCCCATATATCCATTGGTAAGTATGTTTTGTTTCCTTTGACATGTCTCTCAGACGTCCTAAAATCATTAAAGTATGCAGAAGCTTACCTATATCTGAGAAATAGTTTTTCTTTTCAGAATCTTTTTTGCAAAACTTTTTGTGAAGAGTGACAAAATTCATTAAACTTATCCAACAAAACTCAGTTGTGCAGTATTATTACTTACACGTTGTAAGACATTTTCTTTTGGTTTAATTTACCTTTTTTTTATTTGTAGTATGTCCTTTATATCTTTTTTCTTGTAGCCCTCATGCTTCGGAGAAGTTTCTATTTTACAGTTTATGTTATCAGCTGTTACTGTGATATCCCTGAATAAAAAACAAACAAATTCATAGATAAGTTTTCAGATTGAAAAATGTCACTTATTGTTAAACCTTCCTCATAGAGGTTATCTTTCTGTTTTTTTATACAGAAAATAAACAAGAAATAACTTGAAGTGTATGGTAGAGTCTTCTTAAATTTTAAGTTTTATTTTCTTAATTTTGTTGAGGTGTATTGCACGTTAATTAAATGCTGAAATTTCATTTTAGATGTTTAGCGAACTCACCGCTTGTGTAGCTGTTTAAGTGTAATTTGGTCATCAATATCAGATGTGGATGAGTCGAGTACCGCCTGATAACTGAAGGTAAAAAATTAAGGATTTTTTTACAAAAAGAAAGGAAGAGTGTAAATAAAATTTTCAGCAATGCACTAAAAATAATAATTTCAAAGTACCCGAAACTTGGTTTCGTCAAAACGTCATCTAGTGTATCAGAACTGAAAGTGTTGTTCAAATCATTGTCCCTGAAAGGTTTTTAAGTGTTATGGTGTTATTATGGATATTATTTATTTATTTTTTCATTCATTTAGAATGGAGTACGTACTCTGGCAAAATGTTACAACCAAGCTGATCTTCAGAAGATTCGGTATCAAACAACTTTCTGACGTGCGATGATTTCGAATGAGATGATCTGCATATTGAGAGAGAAAAACCCACAAAAATCTTGGAATCGCTAAAATTCATTCGACTGGAATATTTTTAGTATTTATTAGCTGCGAAGATTTTTATGCTCAAATATATTCTGCAGAGTGTAAAAGAAAAAGATTAAAGAAAAAAAAAAGCTCACTCTTCTTCATCTAGCTTGATCCTTTTTTTCTCGGGAGAGGCGGATTTTTTTTCTGAACTAATAACAACAACATCCTCCTCGCTATCTGAGATAAAAAGTACCTAAAATTGTTGTATAATGATTTAAATTAAGGCTTGTTTGAGAAGTTAACAAGTGAACAAATAGTAAAAAAGTGTTTCGAAATGAAAGACTTGCGTACGTCTTCTTTAAGGCTGCATGAGAAAGGGACAAATTCGCGCAGTGCAGTTCAGATATCGTGCTCGTATGATAATTTCGTCTTCAGTTTCTTCTCCCCAAATGGAAGCGCACTGACTGAAAAGGACCTAAGCCAAAGTTGGTAAAAAATTCGATCCAGTCTTCTCCTAATAGAAGTATCTGTTAATATCCCCCTGGAAAATTGCCCATATTGAAGAAAATCTTCACTATTTTCAAATTCAAGGGGGTAAAAGGTGATCACTGATACGTTTCTTGCTATTCGAAACCATGAAGGGAAGAGATAAATGAACGCCGTATTTGATTAAAGGAAACACAGTATTAATTTTTAATGAGAGGAAAAAAACAGAAAAAAAATTATATTTTTTATATTCTTCTTTATATTTTTTACAACTCTTCGCCACTTTTTCGAACTCGTCGCTTTGACATAATTGTCACTAAACACCTTTCGTTGATCACGTCTGAAAATATAATGTGATGATGATATTATTACTTCTTAAAATTTAAACTCTACGGTGGAGAGCGACAAGAAGAGCATATGCATATTTTTGGCATATGAGAAAAGTGAGACCCGATACCCTATGTGATACCCGAGACCCGAGACCCGAGACCCAATACCCTGATACCGATACCCGATACCCGATACCCTGATATATTTTTATTATTATTATTTTTTTTTTTTAATATGAACGATAATAAAAACACATTTTGATATATATATATTTCTTCGTTATATGGAAATATTTGTTGCACGTAATATGTTGCAACAATAGTTTTATATCGCCAGAAACTACAATGAAACTAGCATAAAAAAATTTATTTTGTCTGCTCAAACATGAATGATTGAAGTGATAGTAGACTTTTTAAATTCATTAGAGTATGTTTGTTTTTTTGTTGTAGGGTCGACATAACTCCTTTTGGTTTTCGAAACCACGATTAAATTTTGTATATTGTCCAAAATTACCTCCACAACCATAGCAAGTTGGGAAGGAACAAGACATAATCATTATCTGTTGGCACAGGTGGTGCTGGTTTATTAACTGGTTGTTTAAGGTGGAATAGGTTGCGTTGATGGTAGTATTGAAGATGCTTGTATGCAGATAATATATTGGTTGCGTTGAATATGAAGTATGTGTCTGTGAAGTCGTTGAAACAATAGTAGGCTGCGATAACGGTAGTGTAGATAGTTTCTGATATTAGGTCTCTTTTTTTCACATTGCTTCAAAAAAAGTTCGACCACATTCAACTTTGCATGCAATGCAGACAGTATGCGCACATATTTCGAAACTTTTAAACCGAAAGCAAATTACACAACAAGTTAAAATGTTTTTTTTTTGTTCATTACAACTGTGAATGGTTGTTTTTCGTTTTTATCATTTTTCACATAATATGTATCGCCAAATACTTTGATAAACGTACGTCTTGCTTCGAATAAACCAACATATCATCTCTGATATGTTAGGTTGAAAAAACAAGAAAATAATGAGAAAAAATTAGAATTTTTATTAAAATAAAACATCGCCGAAAAAAAATCAGGGTATCGGGTCTCGGGTATCGGTATCAGGGTATTGGGTCTCGGGTCTCGGGTCTCGGGTATCACATAGGGTATCGGGTCTCACTTTTCTCATATGCCCATATTTTTCCGGATGTCGGCATTCGGAAAAATTTGCAACTCACCAACTCACCAACTTACGACTAGAACATTTACCAAACTCATCTTATACTCCATTGTATGCTTTGCTTTTTACTTACCCCTTTCCCGAACGTACAGATTACCCCTCCCCGAAAAATCAACTTAATGATTATTAATTATAACACGTTACTTGAAAAAAGGACAATATGGGTAACTACGGCAGGTCTAAGGTGTTAAAGTTGAAATAACCACGCACTAAGACCCCTTTCCCCTTGTGCTTTTTCTCTGCCTCCTTTTTCTTTGAGCATGCTAGCTACATTACTTTTTGTAAACAACACCATAAACCTTTGTTGCTGCAGAGCTAAATAGACATTTGTCATGGTGGGTGGGTGGGTGGTTTCGTTAAGAACGCCAGGAGCAGCTTTAGAATTTGTACAGCAAAATCTTGGTTATCATATAAAAGCTGCAAACGCAGATAGTCACTTTTAAAAAAACAAAAATCTCCAAACATCATATAGATGAATTCCAGCATTTGTCATTTGTTTACTTTTTAGCGGTAAGCCCCTTGGCTCTGGCATTTGCGTGGCAGGAAAAAAGATGCTAGGATTTGGTGAAGAAAGGTCTTTTACCGGGGATTTCTTCTAACGGGAACATCGTTGGGGTTATAAACTATTATCGATGCCTTCTGATTTATTTGAATTCATTAAAAGTCATAGGAATGCCTACGTGTGAAGAAATGGACTGATAATTACTTTGCTTCACCTAGCGCCCTCATCTTTTTTCCTGCCACGCAAATGCCAAAGTCGAAAGAGCTTACCGCTGAAAATGTAAACAATGGAATTCATCTATAAAAGCTGCAAACGCAAATACGCACTTCTACACACAAAGAATGAGAATGTCCAAGTGGACTCAGTGAGTAAGTGCGTAACCGTGTTGCAGTTTATATTTTATTAAATTTTTTTGTGTACATTTTCTAAAGTTTAGCCGAACGTTAATTGGACGTTTGGAAAAATGCGAGTGCTCCCTCTTTCCCAAATCCAAACTTACAGCTATGTAATGCAAGAATGTATAAAGTTGTCATCATTAAAAGATTCTTCCAGATCACTGTCATCATCGCATCAGTGTCAGTTACACAGTGATACTCACTCAAACCTTTCTATGGTATGGTCGCCGCCATGACAGTTTGATGTCACAAGCCTGGCTTTTAAGTACAGCTTCACAATTAATTTTTCTTAGGTTCTATTCGTTTATTTTAAAGTTTGTGCTACTTCGAAGCTGTACTACTTAGGTAGCTTGTTTACATGAAATAAAGTAGCACAGCACGAAACGCAAGATTTCGCTCAGCAAAAAAATCTTTTTTATTCACGCCTGGCGGACTAACCCGTGGAAGAATCCACGGGGTCGCCCGTCTTTTATATATCGCATTTCGTGTTTCCGTAACAGGACGCGGCTTTCGCGGACAGACAGACAAAATACGGCTATTATTAAAGAGACTAGCCGGGAAACCCGGCGTCGAAACGCCGGGTTAAGCCACATGTAAAGGTGTGATCCGGCATTGAACACTCTGTGGAGCGCTTAATAAGAGCCGTAAACTGTGCCACACGATCAGGTGGAGCGCTTTAGTACAGGTATACAGTATGTCGTAAATCAATTGAAGCGCATACACCATTATAGTGTGCGACTGTAAAAAATAACTTTCCCGCAACGATAACTGATATAAAAACAGAGTTTACAAAGTGTTGTTACTCCATCATAGCAAAAACAATCGGTCAATTTATTTCATTTTGCGGAATAACTTTTTGCGCAAGTTAAAGAATTAATTGTGACACTGAGCTGAACGCTTAGTACAGTTAAACCGTGTTGCACAGGCGTAAATCAAGTTAAGCGCATACACCATTATAGTGTGCGACTGTAACATATTTTTTTAAAAATAACTTTCCCGCAACGATAGCTGATATAAAAACAGAGTTTACAAACTGTTGTTACTCCATCATAACAAAAACAATCGGTCAATTTTATTTCATTTTGCGGAATAACTTTTTGTGAAAGTTAATAATACCCTTTTGAAAAAACCTTTCTCACAGACTCTGTTTAAATTAAAACAGAAGAAAAAGTCCATTGCTAAACAGGGTTGAGCGGTTAGTCCAGGTTCCCATCCGTACAGGCGTGATTCCCGAGAAAGTTTTAAAAATTAGTACAGGTACACCACATCGCACATGCGCATTGGCGTAAAAGCCTATTCCAAAAAAACAGTCTGCTGTTAATACTGGGATAAGCGCTTAGTACAGTTAAACAGAGCTGAACAGGCGTATAGGGGTAATAACCTTTTTCCAGAAAAACGTTATTACAACTTCGGTTTAAATAAAAACACAGGGAACAGCCTGTCGTTACCCGTCCAGCTAAAACAATCGCTCAGCCATTTTATTTGCAGAAAAAGTTTTCAGGAAAATAATAAAAGATGTATATATATAGCTAGCTACCTAGCTAATTGCATTTAGCATAAGAATTATTGCTTAAGAATATTGTTGTACCCAAACTGCATTTTTATACTCTCACTTTTTAGCCAAATATAGGAGCTAGCTAAATGGCTACAGCCTCAACATAAAAATAAATGTTGGCTAGGATAAAAAGGTCTTATACCATACAGAATAGTAATAAGTAAGGCTCTAGCTAGCTAGCTAGCATTTAAAAATCTTCGTTCCTAGCCAAAAATTCTAAAACTGGTGCGTTTAAGATCTGTACGTGGCTAAAAAACGTGACAATATATTTAGGTTAACATTGAAAACAAACAGAAAACAAATATTACAAAAATGTAAAGCTTTCAGAAGATAAAAAAGTGGAACAGGCCTACACACCTCCCACACCACATTGCACATGACCATTTTAAAAATCAAAATGGCCTTCGTTCATTCAGCCGCGAAAATATATTGGGTTTTTTTTTAAGCGAAAATCTTGGATTCTTTCTGGTCGCGAAAATCTTGGATTGTTTTTTAAAGGAAAAGTCTAAAAACAACCCGTCATTGCAGAGTTTCAGAGATGAACGATATTACAGACTGAAGATATTGCAATGTCAGCAAAAGTGATAAGTGATAAGTAGTGCAACATGTCAGGTAAGTTCATTTAATTTTAATAATCTTAAGTTTGATTTCTTTATTTTGCATTAACATTTTCTCTTTTTTATTTTAGCAAAACCATTTTTTCCAAAAAAAAGAAAAAGAAAGGTCGATGATTCTTGTGATTCAAGTGGGAATGGAACACTGTGTGATTTAATTGGAAATGAAAATGAAAATGGCAAGTCGCCTTTTATAAATTTTTTTTGTTTTATTCGCTTAGAGTTTTCTTACGTTGGGTGGAACCTCATCGCCGTCTGATAATTTTCTATTTTAATTTTTTATTGTTATTTTTTGAAATTATTGTTTCTTCCATTCCTTACTTTATAGACTCTTCTTCTGACGACGACTTCATACATCCAACGCCACAAAAGAGAGAAGAAAACAGAAAGGTGGAAGAATTGTTGAAACTGTTAAAACAGCCAACTATATCAGGTAAAACAAAAATTTATGTTATCTTTTTCGACAATTATTCGATCGAATACAGTCCAACATTCTATTTAAATTAAAAATGTATTGTTTCTTTTCGATAGATGATAATTTGAGTGAAATAGAAGATAATTCGAGTGGAGACGAATTTATGAATAACTCGAACAAGAAAAAGACAAAAACTAAAAAACAACAAGAGAGAGACTATGAAAAGCCCTCTGGTATGTTCGATTATATCGAAATTATTAAAAAACTAACTTTTTTTTAACCATTTTCTTGGGTTTTAATATTTCTGGTTGTTGTAGTAGTAGTAGGGGATGGTTATAGGTTGGTTTTAGGGTTTCGATCGTCAAACCTCCGCTTCCACCACCTCCTCCCTCCCTCCACACCTAGCCCTCCCAAAATCGGAAAATCCGACGGCATCCGAAAATAAATCCGATAACAATCCGATTCCGACAAACCCGACAAACCCGACAATTCTAGGACATGCGCACAAGCCGATAGTGATATTGCTGACATCAACAAAAATCAGCGCATGCGCAGTTGAGTAACGGTAGCCCCTTACTCGACCTTGCTAATTGAAATTGAAATCTACCTATAATAAAAGATGAGTTGGTTCAGGAACGCTATCAGCAAACTATACAGCACTGTATCAGCGCCAGTAGCAGCAACCCGCGACGCTCTCACCGATCGAGTACGGAGCGTGCGGGATACCGTTACCTACTACTATAACAAGGCGAAGGAGCAAATCTCGAGAGCGACAACGCTTCACGATGAGGTCCAACAGATCACCATCCAAGACGAATATCAGGGAATCGCAGACCTCAAACACATGTTCGGAGGGGAGAAGGAGCAAGCCACGAACCAGGAGGGGATCGAGGATATCCAGAACATATTTGATGAGAATGACACGCAATTTTTAGAAGAGGGAAGGCGCACCAAGACGTGGCAGTTCAACAAGAACCTCAACCAACCACTGACGGGTGCTATCATGCAAAAAATCACGCCTCACGTAGACATGCGCGTCAAGGTAGTCTACAGTTTCAGCTGTGACATCTACAGAGGTGGTGGCGACGTGTCGGCTTACCACAAGAGCAAGAGCTCCAAGTCACTATCAAGCATGGCGGATATCGAAGCTTTTATGGAAGAATGTGAGATGCAGCGACTCGATCTGGAAGATGCAGAGTTCTGGACCAAGGCCTACCTACCACCCGACAGAACCATCGAGACCCCTGGAGCGTACGAAGGGAAGATAGTCTTCAAGCATGTGCGGGTTAAGATCATCTCCACGAGGGAGCGCTTACTTGGATGCGGCCCTCTTCCTGATTGGTTGGGAGGTAAGAGGTGCATCTACAGCTTTGACAACGATGATGAAAGCACTGACAACCTCTGGAGATGCCTCGCGGTGCACTACCGGGCAGATCGAAAGAAGCGTGAAAAGTTCCTAACAAGGCCAGCTCTCAAACTAGCACGCGAGTACTATGAAAATCCTGAATTAAAGCGTCAAGATGTACGTGCTACGAAGCTCGTAGACTTTGAGGGTATCGCTAAACGATTCGATATCAACATCAGAGTCTTCGAGCCCAAGAAGAACTCTGACAAGGCACCATGGCGGCTCGTCTATGGTCAAAATCAGTACAAAGAGAGGTTAGACACGATCAACCTTGGTATGCTGGATGGACACTGCTTCTACATCAAGAAGCTGGATGTTTTGACGCAGAGCTATGAATGCGAGGCTTGCGGTCAGATCTTCACACAAGCCTGCCACCTCACGCGGCATAAGCAGCACGAGTGTGAGGGTGCAAAAACAACGATCATTTGCAAAGGTAAGAAGGTCAAACGCATGCCATGCAAGTCCGAGAAGGTCTTTTACAACGAGGGTGGTTACAACAAGGGTGGTTACAGTGACGCGGCATGTCGGTGGATAGAAGCCATGTCGGCGCAAACCGGAAATCATATACATCATGCACTCTGTTGGCATGGTGGTGAACGTGTTATACGTGATCTAGGTAAGGAGGTCTACCTTGTAGATGGGTATGACCCACAAACCAAAACAGTCTGCGAATATCACGGCTGCAGGTGGCATTGATGTCCCTGTCAACCCAACAGAACCAACGCGGACAAAAATCAGTACTTTCAAACCAAATTCAAGGAGGACCATATTCAAAAACTGGGCTATAACATCGTGACAGCTTGGGAATGCGAGAACCCGCCAAAAAGTAAGGGGTACCTCAAGAAAGAATTTCGAGCCTACCCTCACTACATCGTGTTTGACTTTGAGGCACTTCTAGCACCTTTACACCAGCGGCAAACATCCGATCTAACATATCTATCGGAGCATATCCCTGTAAGTGTCGCCATACACGATAGTCTCAATGAACATCCAACGTTCATCATGCACGTGTACCCCAATGTGTTGGTTAAAAAGTTTGTTGAGCAGCTCGAGCAAAGGCAGGCCCGCATCGTTGAAGAAGACGAAAGGTTGTACCCCAGACCTGACGACTTTGATATGCTCCCTATCAAGAAGCAAGAAGCTTGGAACGAGTGGGTGAACCAAGTGGCGGTGATCGGGTTTAACAGCGGAAAGTATGATATCAACCTGATAAAGCGGTACTTTGTTGAGCGAATTGCCGAAAACGACGACGACGCGAAGGTGCACGAGAAAATCAAAGTGGCAAAGAAGGATAATGACTACATGTTCCTTACAACCTCGAGATTAAAATTCCTCGACATCAAGAACTTTCTTGCCCCTGGGATGAGTTATGCCGGCTGGTGCAAGTCTCTGGAATGTGGGCTCGAAAAGCTCGTGTTCCCTTACGAATGGCTGTCAAGCTATGACAAGCTGAACCATTTCGGCCCCGTCGAGCATGAGGACTTTTATAGTAGTCTTAGCGGGAAAAATACCCTATCCCCCGAAGAGTACCAAACATTCAAGGGAGAGTTTTACAAGCGAAGCTGTGTAACTATGATGGACTGGTTGGCTGACTACAACCTAGCCGATGTGGTACCCTTTGTCGAAGCTGTTGATAAGACGAGACTGCAGTACTACGAGGATGAGATTGACATTCTCAAGGATGCCGTTAGCATACCAGGTGTGTCGATGCGCTATGTGTTGAACAAGTCTCTGCGTCTACACCCCGAGTTAGAGCTCTACGCGCCGGGAGAACCCTGCAAGCACAAATGTAAAGAGGACTGCTTCAAAACCCGATGCAAGGCCTGCATCGAAGTCCAAAAAACCTGCGGTGAGTGCACGAGAAACGAGGCCTATGAGCTCTTGCAAACTGGCATGGTTGGTGGCCCCGCGATCGTCTTTTGCAGGTACCACGAGAGGGATGTGACAGCTATAAGATCTCACATCTACAACGAACCCCGCGAATGCAAGACCATTATAGGTTATGACGCCAACATGCTCTACCCGAGTACCCTGCTGCAAGACTTTCCATGTGGGAAGGAGAAGTTGATCAAGATTGCTAAACCAACAGCGGGATTGGAAGCTTTGGAGCAAGGCGTTCTAGACGACTCACTCTTTGGATTTGCGCAAGTAGATATAGAGGTACCCTCAGAGCTGTATGACAAGTTTAGCGAAATGTTCCCGCTGTTTGTTGTTAAAGAGATACCTGACACCCAAATCCCCGAGCACATGCACGAGTACTTGACCAAGACAGGGCGGAAACGCGTTCCAGGAACCAAGAAGCTCTTGGGTTTGATGAAAGCCGAGAAGATCTTGCTGTATACACCCGTGCTAAAGTGGCACCTTGAGCATGGGCTAAAAGTCACCGCTTTTTATCAGTTCCTCAAGTACTCGCGAGGTAAACCATTCGCGTGGTTCCCAGAAGAGATTGCCGAGGCACGACGTCAAGCAGATAAAGACCCTGACAAGCGCATCGCGGGTGATACGGCGAAGTTGAAAGGGAACAGCTTTTACGGGAAGATGATCGAGGACTTGGCTAGACACGCAAACACCACGTTCACGAGAAATGAAAAGGAGGTCGATACAGCAATGAGAAGCCCGTACCTTGAAGATCTTGAAGAGATTGGAGACACGTACGAGATCAGAAGGGGTAGGCACGGGGTTAGCATAGATAGAGCCTACCAGTGCGGTATTGCCGTCTACCAACTCGCAAAGTTGCGCATGCTGGAGTTCTATTACGATTTCCTGGACAGGTATGTGGATCGTCGAGACTTTGAGTATGTGTACACAGATACCGACTCGGCGTATTTCGCCATCTCTGGGGGTGAGCTGCGAGATGTCGTTCGTCCTGAATCCCTGATGGCATACGATGAGGACGTGAAGCACTGGCTCGTCACTGATAAGCACTCGAGTCGAACGGGAGGGTTGTTCAAACCTGAATTCATCGGGTCCAGGATGATTGCACTGACAGCGAAGTGCTACTTTGTCGAGGGTAAAGAGGGCACGAAGTTCTCATGTAAAGGTATGTCAAAAAGGCAGAACGAATTGACATGGTCAAGGTACCTGGGAGTTTTAAAGGGTGAGCTAGATACTGCGAAAAATGTAGGTTTCAGGGTGCACAACCAGGGCATGGTCACGTATGAGCAAAACAAGCTGGGGCTCTCGGCATTTTACGATAAGCGAGTTGTACATGACGATGGTGTACAAACATCTCCGCTTATGTTGTAAACCCCGTCCAGATTTTGTAAAGTGCCACTTTACAAAAAGTAACAAGATGGAGGATGTTAAAAAAGGCTCGAACTGTAAGCGAGCCCAACCACTGGACAATTTCAATATCCAAACCAGAGCCCCTGGCAAAGGCCAACGAATGAAAATGTGTACCACATGTCGGAATAGTCATAAGGCCTCGCGGGAGCGTACAAAGTGCTCTTGTCAAAAACAACCAAGCCAGTGCAAGGAATGTGATTTCCCTGGGTATAAGCATGGCCTTATTCTGAGCAGGATTCACGTTGCTCTAAGGTATAATAGAGAGATAGCCTCTACAGAGTACCTGGGGTGCGATATTGCCACGTTCATCGGACACATCCAGGCCCAATTCAAAGACGGCATGAACTGGGGCAACAGGGGGGAGTGGCAGTTCGACCACAAAACCCCTATTAAACACAGAGAGAACGGGGTATATCCCAGCGAAGCGGTGCAATTAGAAAGGCTGCACTACACTAACATGCAACCCTTGTGGGTAGATGAAAATCAATCGAAAGGCAATCGATACATCTCCAATTAGAATGCTCGTTAGATTGTTGTTCACCAACAATCTAAAACAAAAATGGAATTGTGTCTATGTCTTGCCATACTCCTGCCCTATGTCTTGATTATACTCATCCTCTTCCGCTATCGACGTATAATAAAAACTATGTCTAATATTGCAGATATATTTGATGAAGTTGATACACCAACCCCACAGCATCAAGACAAACCCATTGATAAGCGTCAAGCATTGAAGGATGCCATACGTCGTGGGCAGAAGCACTTACTGCCGAAAAAGTGTACCGAAGGGTTTATCGATAAAGCCTCACCCGAGGCTATAGAAAAGATTCACACCGAGTTTTTTCAACGTGAACTCCAAGAGACGGGTGAAAAGACGGCAAAAGCCCTATCGTCACAAGCTATCACCATGTACAGCAAGGCTGTAGCACGTGTGATGCAGCTTGACAGCGCAGAGGGTCTTTGTAAAGATATCGAAGAGGATCCTATCATCAAAGACTCCATGGCTGACTTGGGCCTACTCGTGTACTCTGCTTTTGGTAAATTCCTAACACCTCTTCTACTAGTTGCACACACAGTTAACCACTGCCAAATACTAGTATCCAAGGTAGTTGAGGGGCAGGAGGATGAACAGCAAGATAAAGATGGGGAACAGTCTATCGAAGATATCAACGGACAATCGTGAACTGTACGAACGATTCAAAAGCCAGGCTCTAAATTTAACCAAACTCAATAGCATGCGGTATACGGACTGGTGTAGCCTGGCCGGGGATTTGGGCGTGCATGGTCGAGAAATTTTAACTCCAGCAGCGAAGCGCTTCCCACCTCATGTCTGTGTTTTAGAATTTAAACCTCATATGAATGCACTAAGACAAGAAGGCAGATATGTTTCATGAAGGATCAGGGTCTGGCCTTCCATCTCACCGTAAAAAAGAAGTGATTCTTATACGTCTTAGACTTATAAGAAATGAGCGAGGAATCTAGCCAAGTCATAACCAAGAAGAACGAGGGTCGTGTTGCTGCTGGCAAGAGACTTGCCAAGTGGAACCGCAATAACAAGGCCAACCTGCCGAAGAACGTGGGTAAAAGTACTTCCCAAGAGGGTTATGAACCTCAGGTTCGCAGGTTCTGACAAATCAACAGGCGCTGGCTATCTCTATAGCGCTGGAGGCTTTGCTGTCCTGCTCGCCTCGGGAGTTGGTTTATACATTTTCCGTAAGAAGCCGGCCCCGCAGCATGCCGAAACCCCTGAGCCATCGCCTTCCGGCTCCACACGCGAAGCACGAGCAGTAGCGACTAATCCAGAGCCTCAGCAAGAGCTACACCCCCAGATTGACATTTTCAAGATGCGGTAGGCACATAATAAACCATGAGTTCAAACGTTACACCAAAAGAGAAAGAGATTATTGACATGCTCTACGAGACTGTCGTGGACCTTGGGTTCACGTTTGCATACGCGATGGCTGGCAAAAAGTTCCTTGGCATTACAAGTCCGTCTACTAAGATGGATATGAGCGACGCCCTCAAGATGGTGGCTTACTTTTCGGCGGGTAGAGGTTCAAGAGAAATGGCTGTCTCCAAAGGGTGGCTCCCAGCAAGTATCGTGCCTAAACCAAAATAGAGGAGGTGTACTCGGTGTACACCCCGGCCAGGTCAAAATATGCATGATACCTTCGTCACCTGCTACTGCAGAAGCTAACGTGCAAGGCTCTATCTGCTACCGGCAGATAGAATAAATGGTTCTTGATATTGTGAAAGACCCGCATACAGCCATATTTACAGGTCCTACAAGCTGCGGAAAGACCCAGCGCGTTCTTGATTTGCTTGAGAGTGAATACAAGCAACACTTCAACAACATTGTCATTCTCTGTCCTACAATACAGTGGAACAGCACCTACTTGGAGAGATCCTGGCTCTGGAAAGAAGACTATATCTTCCTGATAGACCCTGGTGATCAACTCTTCTATTGGCTCGAGCAATTATCAAAGCTACTAGCGGGTGAGGAGACGTTGTTCATCATTGATGACATGATCGCGGATGAAGCCATGGATACGCGCAGAAATTCGCTCCTCGAGCTCGCTATAAGCGGGAGGCACAAGAAGCACAGTTTGTGATTGTTAACGCAGAGTTATACGGCCATCCTCAAGAACCTCCGCAGACAGAAGAAGCAAGTCTTCATGTGGTACCCCTCGGAAAGGAGTGATATGAAGATGATCGATGAAGAAACGAACATGATCGACAACTGGGAGACTATCAAAACAGGGTTGAAAAAGTCCGAGCACGCTTGCCTGTACATTAGGTCGAAGCACCCCAGGAGTTGGAAGATTTTGCAGTAAGATTCTTGAGCGAGCTTGAGATAGGATTGTTTTCAAAACAGGCTCCCATTGATATCAGTGTGGGTGGAGCAAACGCACCCCGGTCAGGTATGTAAGAGGCTGGAAAACTACACTCACAAGTGTCAACTCACAGGTTCCCCCGCAGCGGGGGAACCTGTACTCCTATGGAGCCGCCAGGCGATAAACTGGCCATCCAACTCTCAAAATACGGCTTGGCGAGGCTGTTATCGAGCTCCAGGGTGGGGCTAATCCTGTCCCCAACAAGACTCTGGTAAACAACCGGGGTCAGCCCATGTTCAAGCGTGCCGATCTCGGTAGATTTTTGGAGATTGCCGATATTCGTCACATGTTTCAAGGCGTTGAAACCACACCACGCATTACCCTGGGTGACGGGGTTCTAAACCCCGTCCTTGGTAGATCGAAAAATTCCACCGATCTATTCGTCACCCTTGGAGGTACCCTGGAGATTGTGCACCGTTCTAGAAAACCCAAACGCTTTTGTAGCTCTTGCTC
Source organism: Hydractinia echinata (assembly GCA_030067915.1). Lineage (NCBI taxonomy): Eukaryota > Metazoa > Cnidaria > Hydrozoa > Anthoathecata > Hydractiniidae > Hydractinia > Hydractinia echinata. The sequence goes on along the minus strand of JASGCC010000436.1, from coordinate 79,725 downwards.
GAGCCACAAAAACACGCCTGATAATGCTGCTTGACCACTTCCCCAGAAGATTAGAAGCGGAAGAATCGTGAAAGAAAAAAGATGGAAGACTATGTACAGAGCCAACAACTTAGAAACCTTTACGATATTCGGGTGCCTGTGCTGCGATGCTATATCAAGGCAGGATCTAGTATTGGTTATTGCTCTACTTGCCTGGAAAATTTTAGATTTAGAAATGGTGAGTACTACGAGGGGTTTGAATATCCAGATGATGACGAGCTTCTAGACAGAGTCGAATCAGGTGAAAAGCCGTGGGCAACAATTCCCTGTGAGGAAGAAGATGAGGGGCTCGAGGTTGATGTTGAAGACCTGGGTCTACATATCGTCTCGGGTGAGGTGAACAAGTGGGGCATGCTCCGCTACGATGTCATCAAGGATAAGGACTTGAAGCTCTCGGATCTGGCCGACCTGGAAACAATAGGTAATATACTCAACGTTCCGATACCGGATAGACGTCTAGTCGATATTGATTTGCAAAATGCACCCAATGTCATCCAAGGTATCATCTATGGATACCCATTCTATACCCTGCATCCTGTGGATTATCTGCGGGATCAGAATGTTCTAATTGACGATGAAGATGAAATAGATTTGGAAAAACTAGAGGAACGCGCGAGGACCTATTACCATTCTTTTATAACCTCCTGGGGTACCTGAACATCCTCCCGTAACACTCTATGGGTGCACCGGCACTACCGACAGATTACGAGATTTTGTGGGTCACAAGAGTCACAAAAACAGAGTCGCAGATCACCTTGAGGCTCCGCAGGGGCACTGCGCTAGCACCCATTTACCACTCTTTGACATGCTCTGGAGGTACTTCAACATCCTCAGGGATCAGCATGAGCTCCTCCGACACGAGGCTTCTTTCGGGTACTCCTGCGGAGCCGCTAGGCGATCCATCTGCCAGATAGTACAACAACCTTGTACTACCCACGATACGATCGAGTCTATACGTTTTCTTGCTCCACCAGGCGTCAGTTGCGCGTCTTTTCGCATCACCATGCTCTTCTCCAGGTTGTAGCAGGTACAAGTAAAGACCGTCATCGGGTAGAGGTTTCTCTTGCGGGTGCTGCTCACCTTTCGCGAGCGGGACATCATCCATCTTGATCGCTTTCGAGGGCTTCATATCGATCATGGCAGTCTTGGTATTGTTCAGACTTTTGACGATGGTGTACAGATGCTTGACCCAAGTGGTACTAGTCTCGTCAGAGACCAACTCTTGCGTATCTTGAGGTTTGAAGAGCCTCTCCGCGAGTACCTTGTTGCAAGCCTCCACAAACGCCGTAAAAGTATGGTGATACTTGGTAGTTGCCCGCTTTAATTCGACCCCTTTACTTTCCAGCAGTTTTGTCACATCTGACTTGAACTCGGACCCGTTGTCGCACTGGAAGGTCTTGGGGTATTGGAGACCACCGGGCTTCGCGTAAATGTCCTTGATCATCTCGGCAACTTCGCTGGCCTTTTTGGTGCGTAGGGGCCTAGCTACCTTGTAGCGTGAGGCCACGTCGATGCCCGTCAAAATGTATTTATACGTATTGCCGTACAGCTTGTCATGCGGCATGTATAGCAAGTCAAACTGATGCATTTCATTAGGCTTCGTGATGGTGAAATGAGGGTAGTTGATGCGTTTAGGTCCTCGAATATGTCTAAGCCAGAGCAGTTGACGAGTCAGCCAATGAGTAACCTTCTTTTTGGATAGACTACTCCCGTCGGAGAGTAATTTGATGGCTTTCCGTCCAGTCCAGAGATGTTCCGGAGTGTAATAGATTTGGCTTAATTTCTCAGCCTCCTCCTTGGTAAATAATTTTGACATGTCTTTATTATACATGTCAAAAATCTTACAGATAACTCTTGTGGAGCTGCTAGGTGAATTTGTACGCGACCACCCCTAGAAGGGCTAAGGAGCCAACGATGAACGTCAGCTCACCGTCTTGTTGTTGCTTGGAAGGTGTGTAGTAATCGGATAGTTTCGGAGCTTTCTCCAGCGTCGCAATGTAGTACTGGTATAGATCGTCATCCAACTCCTTCAAACTCTCACCTGCTTGACGCTGTAACTCCCGCTGCTTGTTGTACCAGTCAATCTTTGCCTGTCTATCTCTTACCCACTGTGCTTGAGCAGTTTGTAGCTGCTCAACAGCCTTGTCGTGTCTCTTACGTTCTTCTTCACCATGCCCCGAGAGCTTGCTAAAGAGATAATTTGAGCCGCTAAATGCCAGGGCGTTGATTAGTGCACCTCCTGCCATGATTGCTAGAGTTGCCATGTTTTATTCAATACTCCACTCCGTGAAATCGCCGGTCTAGGATGTTAAGCTGCGCGTCTTGCAGCAAGTACACATAGCACTTGAAATCCCCAGTACTTCCGTCAGCTTTCTTAGTCATGTGGAAAGTTATGCCATCACTTAGCCTCTGCAATGGTCTACCCGATCCATGCAGGGTATTATCTGGAGAGCTTCGAAAATCGATGAAGAGCGCGTATCTCTCAGTCATGAACTGCCCGATCGTGACCTCACTGTCATGACTACCAAACAATTCAAAGATTTGCTCAAGATGATCCTTCGGTAGCATGGCGTGACTATACAGTTCATTAGGCTCACCTTCAACAGTAATCGAGATTTTCTCGATCTTGGGGTTATAGAACACCTCGTTTACGCCGGAGTAAGCCTTCACTTGCGCGGGGTCTACGAATAGTAGTAGCACTCCCTTAAGATTCTTTGCAGGAGTGTCAACCTGGAGGTTATAGTTGGTATCAGACTTTTTAATAGTGACCACCTTGCTGCGCAGTACCAGTTCATATGGCAAAGCGAGTCTCGAATATCGTGACATCATAGCACTGCTAAGCCCCTCGTGGTGCACTTTGTCAAACTCTAGAGCAATGTTGGTAATCTTGTAAGCAGCATCCGCTGGTTTGGCTGCCGTAGACCCTGATGTCGCTGTGCCTCCATCTTTTATGACATCACCATAAGGGCTGAAATGCAGGACGAATTGTAGCCTGTCATGGAGTCCTCCCTGGTAGAAGGGTAGGTCTCTCGTCAACTCAAACATTTTACCGAGCGGGATGCAAAAGGTGTTGCCATACGCTGCCACGATCGCTTTTTCCTCGAGCGTACCGACATGGTCCGTTGCTTTCACCTAGAGGGCTCTGATGGTACCATCGTTGGGGTTTATGCCTTCCAGAATGAGGTTGTTCTCGCGATCGAACTTGGGCAGCCACAAGTCCCGGTACACTGCCAGGGTACTGTAGTCGCTAATGTTCTGCACCTCGTTGCCGTTCAACGTGATACGCAAATTCTGCACCAAGGCCTTGCCAATGTTGCTGACAATGGTTCTCTTCGTGTTCGTACCCTCAAGCTCCAGGTTGAAAAGGAGTTTGAGAGAGCCTGGGAAAATAACGTCGTCCCGCCCCATGTTTGGTGCGTCGACATACAAGTCTTCATTCTGGTTGATCGTCGACGGGACGTGACTTACTTTTACACGCTGCTTCTTACCTTTCATGCCCAGCATCGTCTTGACTTCTGCATAGGGGTCGAGTTTAGTTCCGTACATGTTACTCATGGTTTATTACTAGCTGCTTTTCATTTCAAATAAAATGGCTGATATTCCAGGATTTACACATGAGGATGATATTGAAAAGACTGGTGGGGATGATGATAGGCCTGATGATGGTAGACAACAGCTTCCATCAACACCGGGGCCTTCAACACAGGGAGAACAACAAGGTGCTCCAGGGTCTAGGATTTCGGAGCAGAGGAGAGAGCTAGTAAAATCGAAGATCGATAGCCTTTACGCACATCTTGGTAAGGATCCGGGGCAGCTAAGCGCGATGCATTACGACATGTTTAGAATGGGGGATGGGGATCAGCTGATTGTGAAAGAGATAGTGAAAGGGAAAAAAACCTTCAGGGAAATAGTACTTACGAATCAGGATGGTACATTAAAAGCCCCCAGCACGATACAAACGTTGTTAGGTAGTACGCGTATGCAGGCCATAGGTTTTGGCGACTATGTTACACCCAACAAAGGTGGTAAAGCAAGGGCCCAGACACTCCTGCAAAAGTTCAATCACGTTGAAGAGAAGGACTCTGGTGAGATAATTCAGATGGATACTATCAATACTATCAGGAAGGTTGTGCATGATGTAGGAACCCTTACGGAGACTTCATTCTCCGATGTAGGAACTCTTACGGATGAAGATTCATTCACTGGATACACACTACGTGAGTTGAAGACATATGATATTAAACTTCAAACCTATCAGGGAAATATTACAGATCTGAAACTCAAGATAGTTTCATATGACAGAAAAATTAAGGATGCGGAAGACAGTATCAAACGGCTAGGTAATCAGGTAGATGCCGATGGTCAGATCCATGAAGGTTCGAAAGAAGCCATTGAAAAGCTTGAGAGGGGTATTAAAAGGATAAAGGAAGAAAGAGATGGCCAGAAGGAGAAAGTGAAGGAGCTTAACCGTGATATTTACAGCCAACTGAGACATATTAAGGATACGCTGTTGAAGATCTCTGGTGATGACATGTCTCTGCTGGAGAAGCTTAAAACCCTTTTCAGGTAACAAGGCTTAACTATCGCAAGCATCGTCTCCGCTGTCGGTCTACTTGTTTCAACCATCGTGCTCGCTGTTACGGGAGGAGCAGCAGGTGGAATGCTGCTGCAGGAGGTGCAGCAAGTGGTAAGGGGTTTGTACAAAGACAGCTTGAAAGGCTGGGAAAGTTCCTGAAATATCTTGCAGGTAAGGCAGGTGCAGCTCTACCAGGGATTATTGGCAGCGTTGTCTCCTTCCTTCTGAGGGTAGTAGCAACTGTTGTCGAATATGTGGCAAGGCATCTATACATGGCCATCGCTGCTGCCGTTGGGTTTGTTGTGGTAGCAACGCGGAAGGGTAAAAAAACATAGGGCTCCTCAGTCTAGTGTGTTGATCAACACATTAGAGACCTACTCCTCCTGCGCTGCTGTGGAGCCGCTAGGCGATTATTTTTTCAACCAAATATAGCAAAGGATTAACCCTACCCCTGTTGTAACCAAGGCAGATTTGTTGTCCTCGTGCTTCGCGTCATGCGGATTTTTCCCGCCTCCAAGGGGTTGTTTACTAACCAACCCCATTTCATGCGGATATTTCCCGCCTCCTTGCATACCTGATCGGGGGGCCGGCCGCCAGCCCCCTGATATTTCTTGCCTTGGAAGTTTGATATCTGCCATCACATGTTTGCCTCCGGGCTTCGCGATGGTATGCTCGGTATGCTTGATGGGTGTGGCAGCCGCATGCTTGAGGGGTGTGGCAGTCGCATCCCTCACAATAGGCTTGTGCTCCTGCGGAGCCGCGAGGCGATTATTCACATCAACACGTACCCCCACATTGGCATTGGCAGGTGCTATGAGGATGTTGTTGTTATAGCCCACAATTTTACCAATACGCAATTCAAGGTCGGAGGGCAGCATGTACACGCTGAGCATGACGGCGAAGTTTACCGGCGTTCGAGCATATTGCAACACCTTCTGGAACTCCGTGATATCATGCCCTACGTTCTCTTGACGCTTTACCATGGCTTCAAATTTTTGCGTCAATATTTGCCTTGCTGTATAGTTGTCGGCACCCGAGCCGAGTAGTGATGCCTTTGCCCCTGCTTGTGATCCAAGTAGTTAGGCCACATAAACTCTTATACTCTCACTTAGCTTGGTCAGACCCTCCGATGTCAAGCCTTGACTTGCTGGTATGATGAATTTGGCCCAATCACCCTCAACTTGGGGACACCATCTTCCATTGGTGAGTGACGCCGATACCGACTTGGTCTTGTAGAGACTATTAGGGTCCGCACCATATTCACGACATACTTGCGCATATCCAAATGTGGAGTAGGGGTTCTTATAGCGTGAGAACCCATCGTTGAAAGACATGGGTACCTTCATCCTTGCTAGGATGCGTCGCATGTGATAGTACACGTGAAATTTGAAGATGGCATTGACAAGCGGTACGGAGCCGGTTAGATGCTTGGCAGAGATGCCCAAGGCCGTGCTTGCGCAATGACATGCGAAGTTCACTTGGATGTTCCAGTAGTCGAGGGCTTGACCTTTCGTCCATCCCTGGATGACAGGGTCGTTCAAGTACGTACTTGTCACTTTGATGGGATATTTGGTGAACTCAGGGAATGATACGGGGATATGCGAGTCTGTAGAGACGTACAGGTCTTGATGCTCCAAGTTGGTTATAGCAAGTGGCCATTCACCCCTGTTGGAGTGGTACTTTGCCTTGGGATTATACGAGTAAATGTTCATCTTTTCTTGTTAGAGAAAGATGAGACAACTATACATCACCGATATATACAACCCCACGATATTCGAAGACCATCTAGGGCAGGATACAAGGATCGCTCTAAAGTCGATCAGTATTCGACCTACGTGGTCGAACATCCACACCAAGAGCGAGATCAACATCTTTAAGACGGGCGGCAGTCTGAGGTTGGGACCGTTGGAAGTCCTCATCTCTATTGAGCCGGGTTTATATCGAATCGAGGATCTCGCGGCTATTGTCAACAACCAAGCAGGGGGGCAGGATAAAGCTATTCGTACTCACGAACGGACGCTGTAGGGTTAGAGTTAACAAGGGGTACGTTGTGATAATAGGTCAACCACTGCAGGACATTATGGGGCGGGCCTTTGATAATAAGGTGGAGTTTACAGCGGGCGATCATGACAACTTCTACAAAACTGACGTTCACCATCGACTGCGACTCGTTTGCCCCCAGTTGGATGAAGGCGACTGCCTGCTAGATGGAAGCAAATCTAAGATTCTCGCCTTGCTACCCACTAAGGAGATTGACGCTTGGGGAGACATGATAACCTGGAGGTTTGACACTCCAATCTACCTTCCTTTGAAGGGCTCCACAGATCAACTAGAATTCATGCTGACAGACGAGCTTAATCACGATAATAATGTAGCCTTCGTGGGGCTAACGATGCATCTTCTTATAGAATAAATATGAGTGAAATTACAAAGCTTTATCCGAGTTTACCGAGTGCTCCTGACGAGCCTGACGAAAGCCAAGTGTACAGACTCCAGAAGATCGAAGAAGTAGAGCAGTACCTCCGCAATGAATCAAAAGAGCGGGATAAACTCGCTAAAAAGTTCAGAATGCATGGTACATGGGTTAGATTCACTGACCATGGATTACTAGCTATAAGTGTCATCACCTCAGGTGTTGGGATCGGTAGCATGCTCTCAGGGATTGGTGTGCCACTGGCCGTAGGACTAGGGCAAGCGGGTCTGCGGAATGCGGGGAAGAGGTTAGATGTCAAGTCAAAGAAGCACGAGAGCATCAGGCTACTCGCAGAGACTAAACTCAACTCTGTTGTCGATCTCATCAGCAAAGCTGTTGAGAATGGGGTGATCAGCAACTACGAGTTCAGTCTGATCATGCAGGAGAAGCAAAAATACATGCTGCTGAAGGAACAGGTCGTCAACGAACGAAACAAGCCGTGAATGCCATCAATGATCGGGAACGTATGCAGCTTGTCGCGAAGGGGCGTGAAGAAGCCAAGGATGAACTGTTAAAAAAACTTCAATCTGCACACTATGTAAGCTCTACCTAGAGGAACCACTTAAGTATTCTTAGTCTAATATGTTGACCAACATATTAGATCATCTTGACGGCTCCACGGGAGTAACACAGTTCCAGGGGCTACACAATCTCGAGCAATTCTCCAGTGTCTTGATCGATCACAAGCCAGCAGTCATGTACGACACGTCTCTGTCTTTCAGCGAGCTCTCTCGAGTATTGCTCGAGATTTTTCTGCCACGCGTGAAGGGTGCATGGTTTACAATGGGGACCGTCCGTTTGTGTTGAGACGTCCTTGTACTTGACCTTGCGGATCATCTCTAGGAGAGGGGCCTTGTTGAGAGTGGAATACCCCTTTAAACCCAGTGATTTCGCTTCTTTCATGAGTTCCGTAACCTTCATGTTTGTTTAGGTGGCTGGAACAACCACCCAACACCTCGCTACTATTACAAGACAGTGAAACCCTCGTCTTCGTTATCATCATCGGAGTCACTAAAGAAGCAAGCACCAGCAAACTCGTCAACCTTTTTATATTTGCACTCTTCCAGGTAGGTCTGCATGTAATAATTACAACCCTGCCTGTAGATACTCGCCAGCTTGATGATGACCTTACACTCACAGCCACCCTGCGGTACCTTCTTCTTGTGGAAGTTGGTTCTAACTTTACCATCCCACATCTTGAGTTTAGTGCTCAGGTATCGATCTTTTTTTACGCTGGTGGTGGTTAAGGGATGTCCTCCCAAGGAATTCACTTTGGCTAGGATTTTCTCGTAGCTCTCTAACCACTCGGGGTATCCACCAAGATCGAAGGACATCGTGAACGCGGAGTCTTCTGAGTAGCATGATGCACCCCCGGAATAGACCTTTTCAGGGATCTTGAGTAGTAGTGTTGATATGTTGCCGTCTTGGCCTTGATAACCAATAACGAATCGTTCATCCTTGCCTTTGTTTGCTGGAATGGGATCGCTCAGCACGAGGTTTTCAATATTCACTTCTTCTATATTTAGCGGAGTTGTACTGTTGTAAAAGTCCATTGATTTAACAGTTTGTTCACCGAATTTCAACATCCTTTATTGTGGTGTTGAAATCTCAACTAGGATTCTTCTAAGGGGTCTCAGTGCAAGGACAACCGTCGCCATTGTAAGTGATGTACTCTTGATAGCAATACCAGCAGAGCAGCTTGGTCTTTATCAGGAGTCTGCGTCCGCAGCGACATCTGTCATACTCGTCGAGTACGCGCTCACAGTCATCACAGTGTCGCGTAGTCATTTATTTAAGTCATACTTATCGAGCATTTATGCGTTTTAAAATGGTCTGGAACATACCCGAGCGCCAGGGGATCCTTTTGAACCGCCCCGTTACACATTTCTTGCGTAATGAAAGAGTCCGGAATATCCCTGAGTACCACGGGCTCCTCCTAAACCGCCCCGGTACACATTTCTTGCGTAATGAAAGAGTCCGGGCCACCCGCGAGCATCCAGGGATCCTCTTGAACCGACCTGGCGTACATTTCCCGAGTCACGAGATGGTCCGGAACACATCCGAGTACATCAGGATTCTTATCAACCGCCTTGTTGCACATTTTTTGCGTAATGAAAGAGTCCGGGACACCCGCGAGCATCCAGGGATCCTCTTGAACCGACCTGGCGTACATTTCCCGAGTCACGAGATGGTCCGGAACACATCCGAGTACATCAGGATTCTTATCAACCGCCTTGTAGCACATTTCTTGCGTAATGAAAGAGTCCGGGACAAACTCGAGCATCCAGGGATCATTGTGAACTGCCTTGGTACACATTCTCCGGGTCTTGAAATGGTCCAGAATATACTTGATTATCCCGGGATCAACCGCCATGGGGGCCATTTCTTGCATCTCAAAACCGCTTGGCACCATTTTCTTGAAAAGCCCGGGGTGCTCCCTTTTAAAAGCTCCGACACACATGTCTCTAAACGCTCTTTTGCGCATTTCACTCTTCGCCCTGTTGGGTATTTCATCTGGGTCCCGAGATGGATCGGAACATATCACAGCCGCGGGATCATTTTGAACCCCCCTGATACACGTTTCACGAGTCTTGAAGGGGTCTAGAATATATTTGAACCAACTCATCTTTATTATAGATAGCATCAAATAGCAAGGTCGAGTAAGGGGGCTACCGTTACTCAACTACGCATGCGCTGATTTTTGTTGATGTCAGCAATATCACTATCGGCTTGTGCGCATGTCCTAGAATTGTCGGGTTTGTCGGGTTTGTCGGAATCGGATTGTTATCGGATTTATTTTCGGATGCCGTCGGATTTTCCGATTTGGGGAGGGCTAGGTGTGGGGGGAGGGAGGAGGTGGTGGAAGCGGAGGTTTGACGATCGAAACCCTAAAACCAACCTATAACCATCCCCTACTACTACTGTTGTTAGGAAATATATTCGATGTCGCTCCGAACTTCAAATGTATGGAAGACATTAATAAAGCAATACAGGACCATGAAATGGAAACCAATTCAAAGTTCTCGGTTTACAATACACATGGATGTTTTTATGAAAAAAGTATATAAGGTAATCTCTGATTCAAAAGCAAAATAATTTAAAAATTTTAAGAAATAGAGTGGGGATATTTAGTACGCTAGCATGATCATATATTGGGCGCATCAATTTCACATACGTTTTTCTAGATTCATCAGTCAGATTTTCGTGAAATAATTTTATTCATTATTCTTTTCAGGAGCCGATTTGACTAAGAAATGGGTGCAACAAGAACGAGGATAGCGAGTGGATCCAATGTGATAGATGTAAACAATGGTGTCACTGTAAATGTGTTGGTACTACTTACCAAGTTGCAAAGTCTCTAGACTTTTATTGTAAATTTTAGTTTAAGTAAAAGTATATATATTTGATAAATAAAAAGAACCATTTATTTTATTGATTTCCCGCTGATTTCCCGCTTCTCTTTAAATTGTCGCTATGAAGAAAGTCGGCTTAAGTGTGCCCCCAAAATATACCGCGGGGTGAAATTAATATTCAAGTCCGTAAAATTGTACTCTGCAATGACGGGTTGTTTTTAGACTTTTCCTTTTTTAAAGAATCAGGCGTCGTGATTGGTATACTTACCCGCAAACGGTCAAAACAAAGTCGGTAAAAATATATCGCATTTGTTATTGGTGCGCATTTTAAAAATTTCGTGTTTCCGCCACGGGACACGGCTTTCGCGGACACACAGACAGACGACGGCTATTATAATAGAGACTAGTCGTCCATCGGGGAAAAATCCACGGGGTCGCCCGTCCTTTATATATCGCATTTCGTGTTCCCGTAACAGAACGCGTCTTTCGCGGACAGACAGACGACGGCTATTACTAGCCATAGTTACCACTAATGCGCCCCGAATTGCTAATAACGATTTCAAAAATACGAATTTAGAACGGGATCAAAATTTAAAATGAAAAATGGTGGATGTTTCATGTAACTGCGTGATAACGGGTATGATAAAAGAAATGCAGAACGGAATCGAATAGAGACTTGTGGATAAGCTTATTGCCCAGGGGAAATATTATAAATAAGAAGCCCTGATTAGCCTGGAAGATTCTGAAATTTGAAGTATAGACTTTGAAAACGGAGAACAATGGGTAAACAAATCATAAGTATCCTAATTCTCAATTATTATTGTCACTAACCTAAAATACAACGTAATAAATAAAAATTAAGAAATATTTTTTTTACATATATATAGTATATATTCTAAAAACTTTAACTGGATATTTTTATAACTGATCTGAAAAATTCTTGAAATTCTAGGATACAGATTGTTATGTAGCTATGAACTTGACGATTCGAATATAACAACTTCTGAACAAGTTCAATTTCAATGAATTATTACTCAATAATTTACCAATAAAATTCTTTAAAATTTACTCTCTCGTTGAAGATTTTTCGAAAATGCTGATGGTGCATGGTTTGATAACAGTTGATCTGAAAAAGAAAGTACATTTAAAAATAAGAAACAAGAATACAATTTTACCAGGGACTGAATTAATACCAGGTTGTGTAATTATTGTCTCCCTTTTTGATTTGAAGTGAGAATTTATTAAAAAGATACAAATCAATGCCATGTGATGCACAAGGTATATTATATCAATATATGTATATAAATTTAGTCAAGCTGGCTATCGATATCATTGTTAAACAAGTAACATTTTAAGCAGGCGATACATGATTTTCAAACCTGTGGACAATACAGGATTTATTTTGTCGACATCGATTTATTGAATTGAACAAATTTGATCGTTTATTATCCTTTTTTGATTTTGAGGAATTTATTGGTCATTGTTTTGTTTGACAAATTCAAAAAGTTGAACGTATCTAACTTTTGAAATTTCGAATTGAATTCAACAAGTTGAAACAAAAAAGGGTAAACGCACAATTAATAAATTTGTTTTGTCAAATTTAATAAATTGATGGTCTTTTAATGAGATTTTTAAAATCAAGTCTTTTCTAAGAAATCTTAGAAAAATAGGGTCCATTTTTTCAACAAAATATCTGGATATTAGGCACTCAAGAAGAACTGATAATTAGCCAGTAACAGAATGGTTAGCCGATGCAGAATAATTATATATAGGGTGCGTACAGTATAATTAGCCGCTCATACAGCTAATTATACGATATAAATTTTTTTGACTTAGATTTCCACACATTTCTTCGTTATCGATCTCCCCATAGCCATCTATATTTATATAGATCCACATAAAGTTGTACTTTAATTAAAACCAAAAATAGGAACAAGAAACGATTGTGCCAAGAAGATAATAGTGTTACTGTAGCAGTATGTCATGTTATTTAATAAGACACTATTCTGATTTCAAGAAAAAACATAAAAGTGAAGAACACAAAGAAGCCTGTAACAACAATTATACTGTGGGTAGCGTATAGTTATACTGAAACGGCTAACTATCATGTTATTGGCTAATTATTAGTTCACCTTGACTGTTCAGTGCAAGCAACAATAAATTTTTTGTCAGGCTTCGACAACTTTTCTGCAAAAGATATAAAAAATCCTGTGATGAATATCTTTTTACCTGATAGCAATAGCCTCACAAAGGTTCCTTCGGAAGTTATTTTAGCCCCATTTTTCTCAAAAGAACAGGAGTCGGGTATCCAGCCCCTCATGATAAAAAGAGGGTGCCGATAAGCTGCAAATGTGCGCATTTAAAAGGGTGAGTTTGGCGGCTTTTTGAATGAAATTATTGGTTGTCCTCTGAAACTCCCTAACTTTTTACGGCGTATGCGGATTACCAGCACCCTTGTTGATAAAATTAAGCAAAGCAGGACAAAGGTTTTTTAAATGTAATTAAAACACTATTTTGTGTAGCTAGCTATCTGGCTAGCTTGATATATAGTTAGTAAAAGTAATTTTAGAGGAATTTAAAAATAGTATTTAGCTCCGAGCTACATCAGTAAAGCTACTACGACAAGCCAGATCAGGAAGGCAAGACCAACAAAATGTAAGCAGTTTTAGTCATGGCCGTATATACACGAACTCTTTAGAGATAATTGACATCATAATGTACCTTAACATCAGATAACAACCTTAACATGTAACATCCTTCTTCACAAGAAGGCAAGTAATGACATACAGCATTAATAAAAAGTTCAAAAAATGTATCAACGGCACAAGAAAACTTCCCAGTTATAAATTTCGATGCATACCTAAATTGCGGCCTTTGGATCAACGCCAGGAACCGTCCTAAGTTTAATTTCATATAAGACGTAAGTAATCCTTCCACTTACTTACCATTAACAGGTTTAGCAACAACGCGGTTCAGACAAAAACAAATCTATTCTTGAAGATAAATTCACATGGGCTGCAGCGACATTTAAGCACATTAAACGAGGCAAACGAAGCCTCATATTACAAAGCTCCATATTAGCATAACAAAAGAATCTCGATTAACATTTTTTATCGCACTCAAATCTTTAGAGACAACAAGGACACCGAGACAAAAAAAGATTTGCTCGATGAGTGTTTTTTTTGTCTTGGTGGTACCAAACACATAGGTTGTGTTATATCAGAGCCGGGTTGGAAGATCGAGCAGAAGTCCCCCGCGAAGTAGAAGAGTGGAAAAACATTTTCTGCCATACACAACACAAACACTATATACCCGCGGTCCACTAAATGTGCGCCCCTTCGGCGGGGCGCAATTAAAGAGACTAGCCGGGAAACACGGCGTCGAAACGCCGGGGTAAGCCACAAGTCAAGGTGTGACCCGGCGTTGAACAATAAGAGTCGTAAACTGTGCCACACGATCAGGTGGAGCGCTTTAGGTACACAGTATGTCGCAAATCAAGTGAAGCGCATACACCATTATAGTGTTGCGACTGTACCATATGTTTCAAAAAATAACTTTCCCGCAACGATAGCTGAAATAAAAACAGAGTTTACAAACCGTTGTTACCCCGTCATAGCAAAAACAATCGGTCAATATTATATATTTTATTTTGCGGAATAAGATTTTGTGAAAGTTAAAAAATTAATCGTGACACCAGGCTTAGCGCTTAGTACAATTAAATGGTGTCGCACAGGCGTATAGGGATAATACCCTTTTGAAAAAACTTTCTTGCAGACTCTGTTTAAATGAAAACACAAGAAACAGTCCATTGCTAACACAGGGCTGAGCGGTTAGTCCAGGTAAACAGTGTTGCACATTTGTACACGCGAGATTCCTGAGAGAGTTTAAAAATTAATTGTCACATTGGGTTGACCCACATATTTTTGGAGCATTGGTTGAGAGCAGACGTGTTTTTTGAGGTTTCAAAATCATTTGTGTAACAGAAACCTGGCTCAAGGAACACATGGTAACGAATTCAAATTTTAACATTCCGGGTTATAAGTCAATACATCAACCACGTTCAGGAAATAGGACTGGTGGTGGTACATGTCTCTTTATACACAACTCTATTAATTATAAATTAAGAAGTAACTTGAGTATAAATACTGACGACTGTGAATCATTAACCGTTGAACTTATAAACAAAAACACTAGAAATATAATTGTAACTGTTATGTATAGAAAACCTGCTGGAATCTTCAAAGAATTTAAATGACACTTTAAATCACACCTCACTAAGTTAGATCACTTTTACATTGCCGGAGATCTAAATTTAAACATTCTTGAATATACATCAAATAATGAAGTAAAAACCTTTGTAGATACGCTCCTTCAACATAATCTTATTCCAACAATAACCAAACCTACGAGAGTGACTTTGACATCTGCTACCATAATTGATAACATAATCACAAATAATTTTCATAACAACGAATATCAAACTGGAGTGATTGAAACTGATGTATCTGATCATTTCCCGACTTTCTTACTATCTGACGAGTCACTCCCTAACAAGTTATCTGCCCCGACAATTTTTAAACGAGAGATCAATGAATGTTCCATGGAAAAGTTTCGACAATCTCTTTTAGAAGCAAACTGGGAGCTGGTAAGTGAAACTGAAAATTTAAATGGCGCGTACGATGTTTTTTTGCGCATGTTTATTAATCTTTATGAGAAATCATTTCCTAAAAAAAAAGTAAGTATAAAGACAATCACTTTAGAAAACCCATGGATTACTAAAGGTCTCATTGAAGATAATTAATTCTGATATATATCACAACCACATCTCGGTGTAGGTTACGGAAAATAGCAAAGCACGGTTCCTTTGTTACGTAGTGTCCTTCGTAAAGAGTGAGCCAATGACATAAATTTTTAGGATTTACGTACAGGGCACTTTGGTTACACTCATAAGCGCAAGAAATGCACACATAAAATTTGGTACTTATTACAAAAATACCGCTGGGTTTGTTTACAAAATAAAACACTGTTTTTACAAATCGAAAAGGCATAGAAGAAGAAGAAGAAGAAGAACCTCCTCGACGTTGTTTGATGTTGTTCTTACAGGTAGCTTAGCTACCCTATAGCTAGATTTAGGATTAAACTAGCATTAATTACTTAATACTTCTAAACTTTTTTCGCTCTAGCTAGCTAGACTAAGTATGAAAGGACAAGGCTGAGCTTTTTAGCTGGGTTAAAAGTCAAAACTTAAGAGGAAAATTACATCACAGTTTTTAAAATTATATTACACATATTTGAGAACACCTGCGGGAAAATTCATTGTTCGTCAAGCTACCCCATATGGGTAATATGGAAGATTTCTTCATAAAAAACATCACAAACTTTTTCATGTGGATTACTTTCACATTAACAAAAATTAAAAAATTTTAAGATAAACTTTTGCGATTTTGTCATTTATTAGTTTTTTAAGGTTTAAAACCCATGTCCCACAGTAACTTTTTCATCCTTATCCTAATGTCATATACATAAGCTATGCAACAACTTTTGCGGGAAAATAAAAACACATAAAGAGAAAAAGGTTGTTATTAAAATTTTATAAATTAATTTCAAACCGATTAGTCCCTGCATCCATTTTGGTGTCAGCGGTATGAAAAACTCTGCTAAAACTATACTTAGTAAAAGTCCTATTACTTTAGTAAAAATTGAAATAATGACTTGAAACTTAGTATTATATGTTTTTAGACCAGTTTGATGAAATGAACCCCAAAAATTTTTTTACTACTATCATAGTTTCTGAGTTCCTGAATTTAGCCAATTTTGGAGACGCCGATAAACTGTTTTTGACAGCATATCAATTTTGACAAGCCGTATGTACAGAAAACATTCAAAGTGCTCCTCAGGATTAAAAAGTGATTCTCCTGATTAAAAATAATTCAAACAGATAAAATGTGTCCCAGGTTTAGGACCAAATACCTTATCCAGCTCAGAGAAAGTGGGAATGTGGGTCTATAGCACAGTGCCAAATACATAATCTAAATTTTATGCCGTATAAATACAAAGTGGTTAGAAAGTTATTTTTTTGTCCACCTGGATCTGCAACACGTTTACTTGCACTAATCGCTTAGCCTTGTGCCACTCACAATTAATTTTTGAATATCCACAGGAACTTATTATGCAAAATGAAAAATGCTAAACAACTGTATTTGCTTTGCAGAAGCAACAATATTCTTCATCATAACTCCTGTGAATGTTGGTTTATGAAAAATATATTATACCTTTAATGCTATAAGCACTCCACTGGATTTGTAACACAATACACTAAGTGTCCTCCGTGTGACAAAGTTTACCCTCTACTAAGTCTTAACCTGGACAGAGACTTTAGGTCTTCCCACTCCAAGTGAATATTGCTATACAAAAAATTATTTATGAAAAATAGGTTCCCGTTCGATAAAAGAAACCTGAAAATCTACAAAAAATTATTTATGAAAAATAGGTTCCCGTTCGATAAAAGAAACCTGAACATTTGCAGAAATTTATTACAACATATTTAACCAACATGCAATGCCTTGCATACCTAACTAGCTATATACTCAAGTCTTGACTGTTCACTGTTATGGGAGGTCCAAATAGCTAGCTAGCTATCTTTATTTAAAATGACAGAAAATCTTTTGTGCAGCTAGCTACATATAAATACTATATTTAGCTCTTGCACTTTATCACTTAATTATTTAATAACAAATGTGCCCTTGGAGTGCTGGTATGGTACTAGCTAGGTAGCTTAAAATCACAAAATAAATATTATCCAGATGTGACCATCCCTCATCATCAGACATCAGAAAGGCGTTTCTGTTCTTTACTTCTCATTGTGGGGTACCTCAAATTCTTGTAAATCCAATGAAAAACTAGAAATTAAAAAAAGGTTGCGAAGCATTGCGCACGTTGCAAGCAAAATTGAAACCAGCTAGTGCTTTTTGTTTCTCCTTGATATAATACGGCGAGGCGCTAACATCTTACTGCAGCTGATATCTGGGAATACAACAAAGCTGATATCATAGACGTAGAAAACCCTGAGGACGAGGTTGTGAAATGAACTCATCGCGGAACAATAACTCGTTGTTGCGCAAAAGTAGTGATTTTTTGGCGAAAATACAATATGTGTGGAATATTTCCTTTCAGGTGCGAGAAAATTAGATCGCGCGAAACTCAACAAAAACGATTACTGAGAAATGTCGTAAAACCTCTTTCCACAGAATTATAAAATTAAAAATCGATAATAGTCACAATAATTGTCAGTGTTGGCCGCCGACGTAAATCCAACATTGATGAAGCTTTTAGCGCCAATAATCCATGAAAGTTATACTTTTATAAAGTTAAAACCCTTATTCTGAAAGATATGCAATACATTGAGTTGTACAACCCGAAGTGTGTGCGAAAATGTCACGAATTAAGGGATGCGCGTCGTAAGGTACGCTCTTTAAACCAGAAGATAATACTCGGGACGCAGATAATAAGAGACTTTCGCGTTAACGATTTCGAAGATGAGAAGACGAACGAAGCAGCTTGTGGTACTTTTTTCACGTAAAAATACCGGTCCTAGTTATGAAAGTCGATTTCTTGAAGCCACGGAATCGGCTATAAAGAATTTTGAAAACTCACAGGAAACAATAAACAAAAACTAACAATCTACAGAAACAAAAACAATTTATTAACTTTATCAAGATTTACAAAACAGCTTCAAATTTTTGACGTTGTGAGGTTTCGCTTTCTTTTTTTTATCTCACGTATTGAAAGAAAACATCTCTCGATCTCATTGTACGCAATCTAAAAAGAAAAAGATTTTTATATAGTAAAGTTTCTAAATACATTAAAATCCAGTGGCTTTGAGGGATGATATTTAGAACTAAATTTCTAAACTACAAATATATATATATATCATTTGTTGGAACAGAGTTCTCAAAAAGTGTTTATTAGATGCAAAATACTTGATATATATAATTAATAAAGTTATGCAACTATGTTTACTTGGGGGTTGTCTTCTTTTGGGGATTGGTAGTTCAGTTGGTAGAGCGTTCACTTCATATTCATATGGGTTCAATCCCACATAACAGTTGTTGCTTATTGAACAGAAATTTAAAAGGTTCAGTTTTTCATTTTGAAAGTACAAACTGTATTTAAAAATTTGCCTAAGCTTGCCCTCATACTTATGGCTTTTTTGGCCAGTTGACAAATTCATAACAATCAAATCATCTTATTTTTACTTTTACATGACAAATATCTTATGTAAGAGTTATTTAGGCACCAAATAAAGGGTTGCTCAGTCCATCGGCGAGTAAAAAATAAAAAATTATGCAATTTTACTAATCCTTAAATGAAAACTTCCAACCATACCAACAGATCTTTCCAAAACTATTTTTAAAAGTATTGAGGCAAGACCAAGAGAAATTAAATCACAGTTTCTAGTCCTAGACACAATAAAAAACACATGCAAGAAAATGTCATTATATTATATGTTATTTTTCCAACCAACATTTATACAATCAGCCAGGATAAATTTTACATGTCTTGCATAATCGAGTTACCTTGAATTAAGGTACAACACAAAATTTTAAAAGCTCCATAAGACTAAGTACACAAATACAAAAACATTATAAGTCCTCAACTTCATCCTAGGGGATAATTCACTTCTTTGGTAAGGCAAACCAGGTAACGCATATTTTGCAATCAGACCATTTTGAATACTATGCCGAAACACGTCTTTCATTATAGAATAGTACCTTGGAGAAAAAGAGGATTATGCAGTTAGGTAAAGAAAATGATGAAAATGACTGCCTTATAGTAAATAAAATGAAAATTTTTACATATAATTTTGCATAATTTTAAAAATAACAAACTTTTCATATAGTGCTTAAACAGAAACTGTGATGTAATTTTCCTTGGCCTAATATTACTGAGAAAATTCCAAAGTGCCAAACAGTTCCGAAAACACACAAAAATTTTAAAGGACAGGTGCAGCTTTGGCTCCCTTAGAGCTCTGTTTAACTGACCGTAAGAGGGTGTTGACTCGCAGAAAGTGCCGTATATGTGAGGGCGGCCATGGGTGATTTTTTCAAGGATTTCGTCTGTAACCGCCCGGAAAAGCGTGGGCCCGTTCGAAACCGACGAATTGTGCCCGAAATGCAACGCACTCATTGTTCTCATTTAAATTTTGTCGAGAAGAAGGAAGGTGCTATTTTGTCGTTGTACTGTCAGTTTATTATTTGTGGAATTTTATTACGGCTATTTATCGAATAAATGATATAAAAAACACTTCTTTTCAGAACTCTTTCACTACCACTGCTCGACATTACAAGAATAAATTATACAAGGTTTAAAAAAATGTTTTTTTAAAAAAGATATTTTTTAAAAAATTCCGGAAGTCGTCCGATAGCCCCCTGGTTTTTGCGCCGTTTCCGGCGAGTCGGCACCCTCGTCTGACCGTTTCGCACATCTTTTAACCTTTTTCTCAGGAGGGCAAAAGCATGACTCATTGTAAAGCAAAATGCCTTATTATAACAAAACTGGATATTTTTTTAATTACCGTAACATGTTTTTACTTAATAAATAAATAAAAATGTCTGCCCTACTAGCTAGAGCTACAGATGTCTGCAGTCAGGAGGTAATAATATAGCTAGTCCATGTTTTTCATTCCAGAAATTACCTTATATGTCAATAAAATTTGGAAACTATATAGCTAACTATTAGATCGGGCAGCTTACAAAATATATAGCTATAGCTAGCTAGCTAGCTACCTTATGTGTCGTGTAAACCTTACCTTGTTGACCGGCACGTGATCTTGAGAAAAGCATATAATTGTTTAAATTACTTCAATCTTCCTTCAGAAAAAGGTACAGGAGATTTACGCAATCCAACTCAAATCTCGAGAAACAAAAAAAACTAAAAATACACGAGTCAAGACAAGCAGAAACAGGACTTGCATTAGATTATTTTAAACGACAAAAACAGTTTTAAAACTATTATTTTTACTTAAGATACATTAAAAATAATATTGAAAGCACAATTTCAAATTAAGTGAACAGTTATTTGTATTATAATTAATTTAAATACGAAGAAATAAAGCATATTTTAAGTCTGTGAAATATACCACACTTTTTTTCACGGTAACCGTTTTCCTTTTGCTCTATCTTTGATGATTTTTTTTTCTTACTCGGCGTCGGAGGTTTGGTAGGGCGGGGGGGGGGGGGGGGGTGTAGAAATTTTTCAGTTCCTTGGTATACTCAACGCGTAGCAAACGTGCTCCACAATTTCGCTTCGCAAAAATTACTTAAGACTTCCTCTTCTTTCCCTTGCACTACTCATGGCATTTCTTTGCATGTCTTCAGTTCCAAGCCACGATTCCTTCAACCTCGATCCCAGGGCAGGGCCTGTAGCGTTTTTTGATATGAGGATGAAACGCGTACGAGGCCCTGGTACAACAGACCATAGTTGATAGACAAAAACCCTGGTTTATAAACTTTCGAGTTTCTCATTCATATCTTATTCAGAACGTTATTCTATTGTTCTTTTTTCTGACCGTGCACAACTCAATTTCACATTGCGCATATTAAGCAAAGTTTCATAAGAAGTTTAGAATAGTATATCATTAAAGTAATTATTTTTATGATAATAAAAGTATTTTTTAACAAATATTATATTATAAGACATAAGAGAGTTATGTCTTATAATTTTACAAAGAAAATTAAAACGTAAAGTCCAGCTATTCTCGCATAATCACAAAAAATGTTAAGTGAAAAATGTTTTCGATTTTTCTTGACTGTTTATATATATAATTTAATAACGTGAATAAATTAATTTTTGTGGTTAGGAAACAAGATTATCATGCTTAAGTAAGTGCGGAAATAATAATACTATAACCTGTTCCCACATGTAGCTACTGCATTTCGAAATCGCGATGTGTTATAAATCAGTGTGTCAGAACAAAAAATTATTATCAACATTTGCCATAAGGTAATAGTAAAAACAAATAAAAAGTAAATATAAACCGAAAAGCTTCTGGTAATTTTAACTTCTGTGTTTTTATTTGTTTTTACTAGAACAAAAATTGATTTTCAAGTATCGAGATGCGATAAAATGCCGGGAGATAATTGTTTTATAGTTGGATGTCATACTAGTATAAGAAAAAAAGGGGTAGGGATATTTAAGTTGCCCTCCGAGAAAGTTAATAATAAAGAATAGAGAAGGGAGAGTGGCTGAATGTGACAAAAGGTAGGGAGCTCAATGAGAATTTTAAGCTGTAGATAAAAAAACGATCGAGTTTACACCTGCGAAAGATATTTTCATGCGGAAGACATAATTACATCTGCGTACCTTGAAAAATTACAAAACATTATATCGTGCGGTCCGAAATATAAACTCTTTTTATAAGAATAATTGTAGACTCAGAATCATACAAATTCTAAGATTATTTACTCAGACTCAATAGCCTCAGGATAGAGGCTGTCTAAAATCTTTTTGCAGGAATCAGCTACAATACAAGAAAATCTCTGAACAGTTATGATTGACAAATCGACTTCTTCATTATTTACTGCTGTAGTTGATGTATGCTTTATTTTATGGAGTTGCAACCCACCTTTACTCTTGCAACGTTTTTCACAAATTCCGCACATAAACGAACCTGGTTCAATCTATAAATGAATAAGAAATTAGCTGGATCTTTTTAAAAACTACAGTTTTATTAACAGAAGTCAGATAAAGTTAGGTAGCTAGCTTGCTAAGCGTGAATTTATGATAAAAAAATTACAAAAAGTACTTACATTTTCTGCGATAGATTCTATTTCATCTTCTGGTATTTCATTTTCTTCTAAAAACTCTAAAATTTCATCAAAATCGTCGTCTAAATAGTAAAAAGTTTCTTCCTTATGCAATGTTTTCTCTTGTCGCTCTGCCATTTTTGAATCAGCGTGCACAGTTAGCTTAAAAATGCGCACTTTCAACATCAGCGAAAAATTGATCTTTGGCCCTTTGAAGTTTACCGATTTTCTAAACCAGGGTTTTTGTCTATCAACTATGAACAGACTTAAAATTCGCCCAAAATTAAGCATGCATAGAAAAGTAATGTATGCGTGACGTTTTCGATCAAAGATGGTGTTTTTGTGGCGGGAGTTTGTTAGATTTTACTTGAGGTAGCTGGAGAGCCATAGAGCTACTGTATACACCGTAAAATTTCAGAATGAATACAACCCTTAATGGCTTTCTAGTCATTTTGTGGTGTATGTTACATATAGAAAAAACTACAGCACTTATAGATATTATAGGATAATTTACATCAGCTGCAAAAATAACAGATGAAAGGAGGACCACTTGGCAAGTTGGAGAAAATTCAGGGATCTTCAGAGAGACGAAGTTTTCTTGACCTTAACAAGTCAAATGCTTAGAGTCAATAACACGAGGACAGGACGTCATTGGAGTGTTCCCAAAGGAATATGAAAATCTCTAATTTTTCAACTGTTAGCTAGCTAGCTATACACCAAATGTCATCAGGAAGCAAGGAAGCAAAGACGAAAATTTTTTGATACACGAGTTCACAGTTTCAGTTAACCATTTTTTAAATAAATCTCTCTTTTGTTACAACGCTCTTATTGAGAATTGAAAAAAGGAAGTAAACTGTTATGAATTAAGAAGGCTAAGTGAAATAATTTTTTTGTCAAATATTTTTCATAAGAAAAGTTACAATTTCTTCACGTATGTACGTATGTTTTAAGTAGCATAACATACTAAATTTTCATGCCGTGAGACTAATTATTTCTTCAGAAAATGAGAAATATTCATAACGCCCATGGTAAAGCCTTATCAAATTCACTCTGTCTACCTCATTTTTTAAATACAGAAAATGAGCAACAACTTAAACTCTAAAGAGGTGTATTGTCACTGTAGTCACTTGTTTAAATGCAATTATTAAAGATCAGTAAATTTTCTTGAAGAAGTAGGAATGAGAATGACTTGCTACATTTTACGTGATTTAAATTTTGAGGAGAATGCTGTATATACCAGATGTTGTTTGAGGATCTCTGTTTAACCAATAAAATATAAGATGTCTTGCCATCATTTGTATTGGATGGTCATTGTGACTTCACATTTTGCCATCCAGAGGCAATTTTGAGTGAGAGAGAAAGGAATTTAACGAAAATAGAAATCAAAGAATGTCAAAGCTTGTGTTATTGATGATGATTACTGATTTGACACCTGATTTGTAAAAAGTAAAATATTATTCATGTACATATTTACAAGAATAATTTCTCTGATAACATCATGTTATCTGTAAAATGCTATATATATATATAAATTAACAAAGACAAGAATATCTGTAAACAACCGGATATCAAAAAATGTAATATAAAATAGATATAGCTACAACCCTGGAAAAAATATATTGGGAATTTCATTTTGAGCTCCCCCTTTCCCCAAAAGTCAATGTTGAAGATGGTATTTGCCTAGCTGATGCTTGCAGAAGTACTCCAGGAACCTTAGAGGGGAACAACATTGACTTTGGGGGGAAAGGGGAACAGTTAAAAGGAGTTATGACATAAAAAATAAGGAAAGAAGTTTTATCACATTTTTCCCAAATATTTTTTCCGGGGTTGTAGCTCAAAGCTACACACTTGTCACACAGCTACTGGAACAGGAAAAACAGTGACTTAAATGGAACATATTATACCTGAAATAAGAACCTTAACAATAATATGTGTCAATCCAAACAGAAAAAATGTATACCTATGCAGAAAAAGGAGAAAAGTTGGCAAGGAAAGCCTTGAAAATATCAAACCACAAACATTATATATTGTGGATTAAGGTTTTGTGGATAATTTACAACTTATAAAAAATGTATTAAACAAACACATACATAACAACCCCTAGCAATTGTGTCGATGAGGGCTGAAAGCATCAGCAAGATTATATTATGCTGGACATAAAATCAGCACTAAGTGTTTGAAACAAAATAACGTTAAGGAGCTTTAAGTGATGATATAACGCTCTTCACACTGCAATTTTTCCAAAAGCTTATTTGTGCATTCTGGCAGAAAATCTTTAATTGTCTTTTACATTTACGACAGATTATATCATTAGTATTATCAGTTTGCAAAATTTCGATACCCACAACATCTTGTATTTTTTCGTAAGCTGTTTCTAGGTTCCAATACTTCTGAAAAGTTGACTAAACCGTTTTAGGTTAGTTTCAGCAAACAGCCTACATTCAGCACATCCACCATAATTTATGTTGTGTGATATTTTCTTTCTTGTTGCCTAAAAACAAAAATATATATTTAGTTGTGATTTTTTGTATTTATTTCTTTTTGTTTATACACTAGCTATACTTTATTTACTAATTTATCTCCATTTATATTTCAATACTCTAGCTAGTATTTTTGTCCCAAAAGTTTGTTAAAAGCTGTCGTTAACACGTGTGGAATTTTAAGAAAAATTACTTGTCATTGTTGTAATTGTTTGTGCATCTTCAAACCAAAAGCATCTAGCCAGGTACTCAGCATACACACTACAGTTAAATTTCTACCAAGTTTTTCTTTACTTTTTAGCATATGAGAAGTTTTTTAAAAATATAAGTATTGTGTCACAATAAAAGGTGAGAAGTACCTGTTACTTTGATCGCACCATTCCATTTGAGTTGTCAGCTGCCTTTTTTCACCATCAGTGAGAAAACAAAAGTAATGTTTAAAATTTTTGAACAGCTTCGATAAATTTGTAAACGATGCAAGGAAAGTCAAAAATAACGTGAATTAATAAATATTTTCTTCACAAACAAGTAACCATAAAAATCTTCGTAATGCTCATCGCCATATTTGTTGTTGATAAAAAAATGCTGTGCTTGCAAAAAAACTTCTGCATTAATTATCTTTTTAACATAATTTCAAAAAGCCGTACACGCAATCTCATTGGTTGAGTAAGTCTGTTGTACCAGGGCCTCGTACGCGTTTCATCCTCATATCAAAAAACGCTACAGGCCCTGGGATCGAGGTTGCGATTCCTTAAGGTAGGTTTCCATACGACTGCATTTCCCGCTCGAGCGGAAAAAGCTCAAGAGCTTTTCCCACAAGCATGCGCAATGAAGTAGAATGACCGCTGACCCGACGTAAAAAGATGCTCCCGAGCTTCTCTCAAAAAGTTGAACTCATTCAACTTTTTCAGCGCGTATTTTTTCTCTCGAGCTTTTTAACCAATGAAATTCAAGAAAATGTAAACAATTGCGCAATCCATTTTATTCAAGAAAAATATTAGAAAAACAACAATTTCTTCTGCACTTCTTTATTCACAAAATAAAAACACCTTTCAGAAAAGTGTTTGGTGTTAAGTACAGCAGAGAGACCTGTTAGCATTGAATTTGTGAACAAAAGTTATGGATTCATAAATTCTTTTCAAATCTTCCTAACAACCACAAAAATTAACTGCTTGTTGGGGGGGCCATTGGAAGTTAAATTCATAAACTAACAATAAATAATAACTTTCCCCTTTTTTTCATGAAAAAGTTTTCTCATCTTAGTGGTTGTTTCCTGTAACGTCTTCTTTTAATTCGCTGCCATAAAAACATTGTTGTTATTATTTTAAAATTTCGTAGTCAAAGGTTTTTTCTGTTTACGGCAGCCATTTTATTCTGAACATCTTTTCTCTCAAGCGGGAAATTGATTTCCATTAAGTTCAAACTCAAGAGAAAAATGCTCCCGAGCTTTCTACGCTCGAGCGGAAAATGCAGTCGTATGGAGACCTACCTTAGCTTCCAACCGCGTCTCGTTCAAAGTTTCAGCGCTAACCAATATGATGGACAACGTCGAGGAACCCTGGGTAATTTTGTGGTTCTGCCTTATGATTTTCGGATTTTTGCTGCTGATATCAGCATATTTTAGCCCTCGAGTGCCACACCTCCGTATATATAGGGGTTAATTATCTTTAAATCATCTAAAAAGAAGCAGCGACTATATGAAGCGTTTTTGAAAAAAAGAACTTACACCAATGAAAACAAATACAAGAGCTATAAAAATATTTTTGAAAAACTTAAAAAGCGAGCAAAAAAGAATTATTATGCAGATCAAATAGCGAAATCAATAGGGAATACTAAGAAAACCTGCAGCGTTATTAAAAAAATAATTGGCAAAACCAAAGACAACATTGAGAAATTCCCAAAACAACTTATAATTGAAAATGAACTTACGCTCCAAAAAGATAAAATTGCTAACAAATTCAACGATTTTTTTATCAATGTTGGACCAAAACTAGCTGCTAAAATTCCATCTTCCACAAAAACACACAGCTCTTACTTAGATACTTGCGATACTCTAATAATGAGTGAATTTGAACTTACCATAAAAGAAATGCGAAGTGCTTTTTCATCATTACAACCAAACAAAAGTCCAGGGCTTGACGATATTAGTGTAAATATTGTAAAAAGATGTTATGATATTATTGAACCATCTCTATTCTATATCTTTAGTCTTTCCTTAAAGTATGGACAGTTTCCAGGCCAATTAAAAAATGCTAGAGTGACACCAATATTTAAATCAGGAGAAAACTCCGATGTCACTAATTATAGACCTATTTCCGTATTGCCATGTTTCTCGAAAGTTCTTGAAAGAATAATGTATAACCGTCTCTACGACCATCTAGTACAAAATAATATTTTATATGACAAACAATTTGGTTTCCAAAAGCACCATTCGACGGACCATGCAGTCATAGAATTGGTAAGTGAATTATCGGAATTCTTTAATAAAAAGTTGTTTACACTAGGGATATTCATTGATCTCTCAAAGGCTTTTGATACTGTATATCATAATATTCTTTTATCCAAACTAAAATCTTACGGTGTGCAAAATAACAATTTGAAATGGTTTACAAATTACTTGACTAACCGAAAACAATGCATAGCATACGACGATAAATTGACGCTCTTTCAACTAATAAAGTGTGGTGTTCCACAAGGATCCATTCTTGCACCCTTACTGTTTTTAATCTACATAAACGACTTACACAATTCCTCTAAAATGTTGAGATTTATTCTATTTGCTGACGATACTAATCTTTTTTACTCCCATACTAACATTGTCGATTTATTTAAAACAGCTAACCATGAACTTGCGCATATAAACGAATGGTTTAAAGCAAATAAACTCTCACTTAATATAAGTAAAACTAAATATGTGTTATTCTATAACCGTTACAAAACTGATGATATTCCACTCAAACTACCATCTCTTAAAATTAATAACGTAAACATAAAGAGAGAAGAAACAATAAAATTTCTTGGCGTACTTTTAGACGAATCATTAACATGGAATAAACATATACAAACCCTTGAAAATAAAATCTCTAAAAACTTAGGGATATTATATAAGGCCAAACGATACTTAAATTTCCATTGCTTAAAAAACCTTTATTTTTCTTTTATACACAGCTACTTAACGTATTGTAATATATCCTGGGCAAGTAACAATGTAAATAAATTAAAAAATTGTATAATAAACAAAAACATGCTTGTCGCATAATTTTTGGTTTAGACAGATATGCACCAACACAACACTTATTTCTTCAAATTGGGGCTTTGAACATTTATCAATTAAATATGCATCAAGTTTTACTTTTCATGTACAAGATGAAACAAAACATAACACCAAAATTGTTTACTAACCAATTTAGTTCAATACAACATAAATATGATACTAGATTTTCAAAAAATAATTATCAAGTGCCAAAGATTTTATTAAAATCTTGCACGTTTTCAATTAGACATAGGGGACCATACCTATGGAATAAATATTTATCTGATGATATTAAAACAACTCAACTCTTAATATTTTCAAGAAAAATGTAAAAACAAAATTATTAACGACTGATCTTATAGACATTTGTAAATAATTTTAGATGCACACTCTCACATAGACCTTTGTAAATTCAACTAATCTTTTTATGGAATATATATAGTTAGAATATTGCTTTATTATATTAAGTATTATTTTAACTCTCTCTTTCTTTTTGCTTAACAATGGGGCTTAGTGATAAGGCAATTTGTGCCTTCTTTTTGCTCCGGCCATTTTTGTATATATTACAAGATATTTTAACCTGTAACATTTATATAACGGCGAAATATACCTATAACCTAACCTATAAAAAAAACCTATAATAACCTTTTCAAAAAACAGTCTGTTGTTTAAATGAAAACCCAAGAAACAGTGCATTGCTAACACAGGGCTGAGCGGTTAGTCAAGGTAAACAGTGTTGCACATTCCTACAGTCGTAATTGCCGAGAAAGTTTAAAAATTAATTGTCACCAGTGGGCTGACCCGCATAGACGTAACAGCTTTTTCTAAAAAACAGTCGGTTTTTAACACCGGGCTAAGCGGTTAGTACAGTTAAACATAGTTGAAGAGGCGTATAAGCGTTATACCCTTTTCCAAAAAAACTTAATGGCAACTTTGGTTAAAATAACCTAACAGGGAAAAGCCTGTCATTACCCGTCCAGTAGGTAAAACAACTGCTCAGCCATTTTTTTTGCAGAAAAAGTGTTCATGAAATCTGTTTAAGATCTGTACGTAGCTAAAAAACGTGATAATAGATTTATCTTAACATTGAAACCAACATAAAACAAATATTAAAAAATATAAAGCTTTTAGAAGATAAAAAAGTCAAACAGGGCTACAAACCTTCCACACACTGACCACACATTGCACCATTTTCAAAATCAAAATGGCCTTCGTTCATTCACCCGCGAAAATCTTGGATTGTTTTTAAGAGTCAAAATGGACTTTCGTTCATTCAGTCGCGAAAATATATTGCATTGTTTTTTTAAGCGAAAATCTTGGATTCTTTCTGGTCGCGAAAATCGTGCAGTGTTTTTTTTAAGAATCAGGCGTCATGAATAGTATACTACGCGCGAGCGGTGAAAACAAAGTCGGCAAAAATATATCGCATTTGGTATTGGTGCGCATTTTAAAAATTTCGTGTTTCCGCCACGGGACACGGCTTTCGCGGACAGACAGACAGACGACGGCTATTACTAGCCATAGTTACCACTAATGCGCCCCGAATTGCTAATAACGATGTAAAAAATACGAATTTAGAACGGGATCAAAATTTAAAATGAAAAATGGTGGATGTTTCATGTAACTGCGTGATAACGGGTATGATAACAGAAATGCAGAACGGAATCGAATAGAGACTTGTGGATAAGCTTATTGCCCAGGGGAAATATTATAAATAAGAAGCCCTGCATTAGCCTGGAAGATTCTGAAATTTGAAGTATAGACTTTGAAAACGGAGAACAATGGGTAAACAAATCATAAGTATCCTAATTCTCAATTATTATTGTCACTAACCTAAAATACAACGTAATAAATAAAAATTAAGAAATATTTTTTTTACATATATATAGTATATATTCTAAAAACTTTAACTGGATATTTTTATAACTGATCTGAAAAATTCTTGAAATTCTAGGATACAGATTGTTATGTAGCTATGAACTTGACGATTCGAATATAACAACTTCTGAACAAGTTCAATTTCAATGAATTATTACTCAATAATTTACCAATAAAATTCTTTAAAATTTACTCTCTCGTTGAAGATTTTTCGAAAATGCTGATGGTGCATGGTTTGATAACAGTTGATCTGAAAAAGAAAGTACATTTAAAAATAAGAAACAAGAATACAATTTTACCAGGGACTGAATTAATACCAGGTTGTGTAATTATTGTCTCCCTTTTAGATTTGAAGTGAGAATTTATTAAAAAGATACAAAACAAAGCCATGTGATGCACAAGGTATATTATATCAATATATGTACATAAATTTAGTCAAGCTGGCTTTCGATATCATTGTTAAACAAGTAACATTTTAAGCAGGCGATACATGATTTTCAAACCTGTGGACAATACAGGATTTATTTTGTCGACATCGATTTATTGAATTGAACAAATTTGATCGTTTATTATCCTTTTTTGATTTTGAGGAATTTATTGGTCATTGTTTTGTTTGACAAATTCAAAAAGTTGAACGTATCTAACTTTTGAAATTTCGAATTGAATTCAACAAGTTGAAACAAAAAAGGGTAAACGCACAATTAATAAATTTGTTTTGTCAAATTTAATAAATTGATGGTCTTTTCATGAGATTTTTAAAATCAAGTCTTTTCTAAGAAATGTTAGAAAAATATATTGTGATACTTTATGTAAGGTCAAGAAAGTTTTTCAAGCAAATTAGGGTCCATTTTTTCAACAAAATATCTGGCTATTAGGCACTCAAGGAGAACTGATAATTAGCCAGTAACAGAATGATTAGCCGATGCAGAATAATTATATATAGGGTGCGTACAGTATAATTAGCCGCTCATACAGCTAATTATACGATATAAAAATTTTTGACTTAAATTTCCACACATTTCTTCGTTATCGATCTCCCCATAGCCATCTATATTTATATAGATCCACATAAAGTTGTACTTCAATTAAAACCAAAAATAGGAACAAGAAACGCTTGTGCCAAGAAGATAATAGTGTTACTGTAGCAGTATGTCATGTTATTTAACAAGACACTATTCTGATTTCAAGACAAAACATAAAAAAGTGAAGAACACAAAGAAGCCTGTAACAACAATTATACTGTGGGTAGCGTATAGTTATACTGCAACGGCTAACTATCATGTTATTGTCTAATTATTAGTTCACCTTGACTGTTCAGTGCAAGCAACAATAAATTTTTGTCAGGCTTCGACAACTTTTCTGCAGAAGATATAAAAAATCCTGTGACGAATATCTTTTTACCTGATAGCAATAGCCTCACAAAGGTTCCTTCGGAAGTTATTTTAGCCCCATTTTTCTCAAAAGAACAGGAGTCGGGTATCCAGACCCTCATGATAAAAAGAGGGTGCCGATAAGCTGCAAACGCCCGCATATAAAAGGGTGAGTTTGGCGGCTTTTTGAATGAAATTATTGGTTGTCCTCTGAAACTGCACGTACTTTCCCGAACTCTCCTTAACTCACCCGGAGCATTCACGAAATGCAATTCCTTGTAACATACAATGCGGACGACAGTTGGAAGAAGGT
The DNA here is from genome assembly GCA_030067915.1 of Hydractinia echinata. Taxonomy (NCBI): domain Eukaryota; kingdom Metazoa; phylum Cnidaria; class Hydrozoa; order Anthoathecata; family Hydractiniidae; genus Hydractinia; species Hydractinia echinata. Next base: position 48,186 of record JASGCC010000436.1, on the reverse strand, counting down.
GCTTTTTTTCGGGCATCTTTTGGGTTATGCGAGTTTTTTCGAGCCAATACTTGAATTTTTTCGAAACGCCGGACTCGCCCTAACTTTTTACGGCGTATGCGGCTTATCAGCACCCTTGTTGATAAAATTATGCAAAGCAGGACAAAGGTTTTTTAAAGGTAATTAAAGCACTATTTTGTATAGCTAGCTAGCTGGCTAGCTTGATATATAGCTAGTAAAAGTAATCTTAGAGGAATTTAAAAATAGTATTTAGCTCCATAGCTACATGAGTAAAGCTACTACGACAAGCCAGATCAGGAAGGCAAGACCAACAAAATGTAAGCAGTTTTAGTCATGGCCGTATATACCGGGAAAACAGCAAATTAGGATATCATAAACTAATTAGGCTATTCGACAAATTAGGAGAGGGATTCCTAACCTAACTTGGCTATGCTATCCTAATTAGGCTATGACAATTTTTTAAAAGCAAAAAAATCACCGTTAACGCGCTATCCGCATCTTTATTTCACTCTCTTTGTGCAGCCAAATTTCAAAACTTTGATAATTTAAAAAATCGTCGCATTTGTACGACGGAACTAAAAGATATTGACCAAAATCGGCAAAATATTTTGCGCATAGTCTAATTAGCATATGATGGCCTAACTAGGAGATTCTTTCCGGCCAAACATCGTCTTTCCGCAACCGCCATTTTGAAAACCACATTTCGTTCGACATCCTTATTAGGCTATTTAATATCCTAATTAGGTCATTCTCGCAGGAATTAAATATTTCGTCAACCCGTTGTTAGTTTTCGTTGAAATTTTGATGAGTTAGGCGCAGCATTGGTAAGAATCAAAACAACAAGTAATATGGACGCGAATGCAAAAGTTAAAAATATGATTTAATATCCTAATTAGGCTATCAGCATGGCTTAATTAGGAGATGATAGCCTAATTAGGTTACATAACCTAATTTGCTGTTTTCCCTGACTGTATACACGAAATCTTTAGAGATAATTGACATCATAATGTACCTTAACATCAGATAACAACCTTAACATGTAACATCCTTCTTCACAAGAAGGCAAGTATTGACATACAGTAGCATTAATAAAAAGTTCAAAAAATGTATCAACGGCACAAGAAAACTTCCCAGTTATAAATTTCGATGCATCCCTAAATTGCGGCCTTTGGATCAACGCCAGGAACCGTCCTAAGTTTAATTTCATATAAGACATAAGAATTCCTTCCACTTACTTACCGTTAACAGGTTTAGCAACAACGTGGTTCAGACGAAACAAATATATTCTTGAAGATAAATTCACGTGGGCTGCAGCGACATTTAAGCACATTAAACGAGGCAAACGAAGCCTCATATTACAAAGCTCCATATTAGCATAACAAAAGAATCTCGATTAACATTTTTTATCGCATTCAAATCTTTACAGACAACAAGGACATCGAGACAAAAAAGATTTGCTCGATGAGTGTTTTTTTTGTCTTGGTGGTACCAAACACATAGGTTGTGTTATATCAGAGCCGGTTGGGAAGATCGAGCAGAAGTCCCCCGCGAAGTAGAGAGTGGAAAAATTTTTCTCCCATACACAACACAAACACTATATACCCGCGGTCCACTAAATGTGCGCAATTAAAGAGACTAGCCGGGAAACCCGGCGTCGAAACGCCGGGGTAAGCCACAAGTCAAGGTGTGATCCGGCATTGAACGCCCCAAGGAGCGCTTAATAAGAACCGCATACTGTGCGACATGGTGAGTTGGGGCGCTTTAGTACATGCATGCAGTATGTCGTTAATCAGGTGAAGCGCATACACCATTGTAGTGTTGTGACTTTTTAAAAAAATATAACTTTCCCGCAACAATAGCTGAAATAAAAACAGAGTTAACAAACCGTTGTTACTTCATCATAGCAAAAACAATCGGTCAATATTACTTTTTTTTGCGGAATAAGTTTTTGTGAAAGTTAAAAAATTAATCGTGACATTGGGCTGAATGCTTAGTACAGTTAAACTGTGTTGCACAGGCGTATAGGGATAATATCCTTTTGAAAAAAACTTTCTCGCAGGACACAGGACTGAGCGGTTAGTCCAGGGTAAACAGTGTTGAACATTCGTACAGGTGTGATTCCCGAGAAAGTATAAAAATTAATTGTTACAAAACCGCGTTGTACATGCGCATAGACATAACAGCCTTTTACAAAAAACAGTCTGTTGTTAACACTGGGCTAACCGCTTAGTACAGTTAAACATAGTTGAACAGGTGAATAAGCGTAATACCCTTTTCAAAAAAAACAATTGCTCAGCCATTTTATTTGCAGAAAACGTTTTCAGGAAAATAATAAAAGATGTATTTAGCTAGCTACCTAGCTAATTGCATTTAGCACAAGAATTATTGCTTAAGAATATTGTTGTAGCCAAACTACATTTTTATACTCTCAGTTTTTGGCCAAAGATAGGAGCTAGCTAAATGGCTACAGCCTCAACATAAAAATAAATGTTGAGTAGGATAAAAGCTCTTATACCATACAGAATAGCAATAAGTAAGGCTCTCTAGATGGCTAGCTAGGTAGCAAAATCTTCGTTCCTAGCGAAAAATTCTAAAACTGGTGCGTTTAAGATCTTTACGTGGCTAAAAAACGTGACAATATATTTATCTTAACATTAAAAACAAACAGAAAACAAATATAACAAAAATATAAAGCTCTCAGAAGATAAAAAGCCTACAAACCTGACTACACATGACCACTTTCAAAATCAAAATGGCCTTCGTCAAAATGGCCTTCGTTCAGCCGCGAAAATATTGTGTTGTTTTTTTAAGCGAAAATCTTGGTTTGTTTTTTAAAGAATCAGGCGTCGTTATTGGTATACTACGTGCGAGCGGGCAAAGTCGGTAAAAATATATCGCATCGGTATCGGTGCGTAATTTACAAAATTTCGTGTTCCCGTAACGGGACACGGCTTTCGCGGACACACAGACAGACGACGGTTATTATAATAGAGACTAGCCGGGAGACCCGGCGTCGAAGCGCCGGGGTAAGCCACAAGTAACTGTTGTTGAACGCCCTGAGGCGTAAACTGTGCCACACGGTCAGGTGGGTGCTTTAGTACAGGTATGCAGTATGCCGTAAATCAAGTAAAGCGCATACACCATTGTAGTGTTGCGACTGTCACATATTTTTCAAAAAATAACTTTCCCGCAACAAAAGCTGAAATAAAAACAGAGTTTACAAACCGTTGTTACTCCGTCATAGCAAAAACAATTAGTCAATATTATTTTATTTTGCGGAATAAGTTTCAGTAAACGTTAAAAAATTAATCGTGACATCGGGCTAAGCGCTTAGTACAGTTAAACAGAGTTGAAGAGGCGTGTAGGAACAATACCCTTTTGAAAAAGCTTTCTCGCAGACTATGTCTAAATAAAAACACAAGAAACAGTCCATTGCTAACACGGGGTTGAGCGGTTAGTCCAGGTCAACAGTGTTGCACACCCGTACAGACGTGATTTCCGAGAAAGTTTAAAAAGTAATTGTCACAGTGGGCTGACCCCTTAGTACAGGTAAACCACATCGCACATACGCCTAGGTGTAACAGCCTTTTCCAAAAAAACAGTCCGTTGTTAACACTGAGCTTAGCCCTTAGTACAAATAAAATGTGGCGCACGTGCCTATAAGCTTAATAGCCTTTTCCAAAATACTTCAGTTTAAATAAAAAAAACAGGAAACAGACCGTCGTTTAACAACACGGGATAGGCGCATAGCACAGGTACTCCATGTCTCATTAATAAACTTTTGACTTTTGCTAAAGTTTATATTACAGTAAAGTGGTAGCTAACTACTTAATTGCATTTAGTATGAAAAAGATTACTTAAAAATTCTGTTGCAGCCAACTGTATTTGGTTACTTTTACATTTTAGCTAGGGGTAGCTAACCCCAGTCACAACCAAGTAAAAATCAGATTGGGGAAGATAACACAAAAATCAGAAATGTTAGCTAACATCTACGTTGGTAGCCAGAATCTTAAAATTGGTTTTGTTTAAGATTAATATATGGCTAGAAAACGTGACAGTAAGAGGCAAATAAAACTAATACAAAGCTTTAGGTGGCTGAATAGGTAGCTTAGATATCTAGCTAGCTAACTATAAAGTATAGGTGAATAAACATGTAAACAAATAGAAAAAATACCCGAAAGTAGTTTTAAAAGAAACTGCAATCTTGTTAGAATACAAATAGAAGTATCAGAAAGAAAAAATAAAGCAAACAGTTAAGAAACTTTTCTTTCTCCAGCAATGAGTTGGTTCAATCTGGTTGCCAAATTTCGGACCGATAACGTAAATATCGTTGCTAAGAAATATAAAGAGCTTTAGTTTCTGATTGGTCATATATATAAAACTCCGCTCCAGATTGGACCTTTATTTTAACGGCAATTGTCCCTGTGCCAGTGGGAGCCCGACGGGTTTCTCGTCCCTGCGTATTTTGTATTTCGTGCGTGGTTAGCACAAGTCGCTTTTGACGCACGAACAGACAGACGACGGCTATTATAATAGAGACTAGCCGGGAAACCCGACGTCGAAACGCCGGGGTAAGCCACAAGTCAAGGTGTGACACGGCGTGGAACACCTGTGGAGCGCATAAGAAGAGCCGTAAACTGTGCCACACGATCAGGTGAAGCGCTTTAGTACTGGTATACAGTATGTCGTAAATCAAGTGAAGCGCATACACCATTATAATGTTGCGACTGTAACATATTTTCAAAAAATAACTTTCCCGCAACAATAGCTGAAATAAAAATAGAGTTTACAAACCGTTGTTACTCCATTATGGCAAAAACAATCGGTCAATATTATTTTATTTTGCGGAATAAGTTTTTGTGGAAGTTAACAAATTAATCGTGGCACTGGCTGAGCGCTTAGTACAGTTAAACCATGTTGCACAGACGTATAGGGATAATAACCCTTTTGAAAAAAACTTCCTCGCAGACTCTGTTTAAATAAAAACACAAGAAACTGTCCATTGCTAACACAGAGCTGAGCGGTTAGTCCAAGTAAATAGTGTTGCACATCCGTACAGGTGTGATTACCGAGAAGGTTTAAAAATTAATTGTCACAGTGGGCTGATCCCTTAGTACAGGTAAACCGTGTTCCATATGCGCATAGGCATAACAACCTTTTACAAAAAACAGTCTGTTGTTAACACTGGGCTAAACGCTTAGTACAATTAAACAGAGTTGAACAGGCGTAATACTCTTTTTCAAAAAAACTTCATCGCAACTTCGGTTTCAATGAAAACACAGGATGCACTCTGTTGTTAATACTGGGCTAAGCGCTATACAGGTAAACCGTGTTGCTTATGTCGTTAACAAGGGGCTAAGGGCTTAGTACAGGTAAACGGTGTTCCACATATGTTTAGACATAATACCCTTTTTCAAAAAAACAGTCCGTTGTTAACATCGGGCTAAGCGCTTCGTACAGTTGAACAGAGTTGAACAGGTGTACAAGCGTAATACCCTTTTCCAAAAAAACTTTGTCGCAACTTCTGTTTAATTAACAACACAGGAAACAGCCCGTCGTTATGCCCCATTCAGCTAAAAAATCCTTCAGCAATTTTATTTTTGGGAATACGCTTTTATGACAATAAAAAAGGTGTAGTTACGAAACTACATTTTCATTAGGCGTAAGAAAAATTTGAAAATTTTGTTGTAGCTAGCTAGCTAACTGTATTTATTTGGCTACTTTCACTTTTTAGCCAGAGGTAGCTAACAGCTAGCTAGATAGCCCCCAGTTGCAACTTAGTAAAATCAGATTGGTAAAAATAACACAAATAGAAATAATGCTGGCTAAGATAAAAAGCTGTTGTATCAAACTGAATGAAAAGCTAGTAAAATCAGATTGGTGAAAATAACACAAATAGAAATAATGCTGGCTAAGATAAAAAGCTGTTGTATCAAACTGAATGAAAGGCTAGCTAGCTAGCTCATTTGAAATCTATATATACGTTCGTAGCCAAAATCTTAAAATTGGTAAGTTCAAGATTTGTATGTGGCTAAAAAACGTAACAATATATTTACCTTAACATGTAAAAACATGTAAAAAACAAAAATAAACAGCTTTCAAAAGACAAAAACAGACTTACCAACTTCACTTCAACGCCACAGCTTTCAAAATGACCGTATATCTATTTGATATTCCTTCGTCCCGTAAAAATCGGGTTCTGCGGGATTTTGCCGGGATTTTCCGAAAAAGCTGCGCGCAACCATTTTGAACAGACAGACAGACGGAATACGGCTATTATTAAAGAGACTAGCCGGGAAACCCGGCGTCGAAACGCCGGGGTAAGCCAAAAGTAACTGTTGTTGAACGCCCTAAGAAGCGCTTAATAAGAACTGCAAACTGTGTGACAGGGTCAGGTGGAGCGCTTTAGTACAGGTATGCAGTAAGTTGTAAATCAAGTGAAGCGCATACACCATTGTTGTGTTTCGACTGTAACATATTTTTTTTTAAATAAATTTCCCCCAAAAAAAGCTAAAATAAAAACAGAGTTTACAAACCATTGTTACTCCGTCATAGCAAAAACAATCAGGCAATATTATTTTGTTTTGCGGAATAAGTTTTCGTGAAAGTTCCAAATTAATCATGGCAGCGGGCCAAGAGCGCATAATAGCCTTTTCAAAAAAACTTTACTGCAACTTCGGTTTAAGTTAAAACACAGGAAAAATCCTGTCGTTACCGCATCCAGCTAAAAAAACTGCATAATTGGAGCGCTCCAGCACAGGTATGCAGAATATGTCGTGAATCGAGTAAAGCTCACACAACATTATAGTGTTTCGGTTGTAATATATTTTTTTGAATATATATATATATAACTTTACTGCAATTTTAGCCGAAATAAAAACAAAGTTTACAGCCTGTTGTTACCCCGTCATAACAAAAAAAATTAGTCAATATTATTTTATTTTGCGGAATAAAGTTTCAGTAAATCTTAACAAATTAATCATGACACCAGACTGAGCACTTAGTACAGGTAAATGTTGTCACACATGCATTATAGCCCTAATAGCCTTTTACAAAAAAAACTTATCGCAACTTCAATTTAAATAAAAAACACTAAAAACACCCTGTTGTTAACACCGGGTTGAACGTTTATTGCAGGTAAAAAAAATTTTATCACAACGGATGAAATAAAAACACACGAAACAGCCCGTCATTAACACCAGGCTGAGCACTTAACAGGTAAATCGTGTCATACATGAGTAATAGGCGTAATAAAATTTTCCAAAGATATTTGATCACAACGTTTTCAATAAAAACAGAGGAAACAGCCCGTCGTTAACACCAGACTGGGCGCTTAACAGGTGAATCGTGTCATACATGAGCATAGGGGCAATACCATTTTCCAAAAATCCTTATCGCTTCGGTTTTAAAAGAAATCAGTGAACAGCCTGGCGATAACCTGGTTCAGTTTAAGAAATTACTCAGCAATTTTATTTTGCAGAATAAATTTTTAAAACAGTAATAAAAGTGGTCGCTGCTAACTGCATTTAGCATAAGAATAAAGAATTGTGTTGCAGCCAAACTGCATTTGGCTACTTTCACTTTTTAGCCAGAGGTAGCTAAAAGGAGCTAGCTAGGTATAGACCCAACTCCAACATAAAAATAAATAACAATATATCAAACTGAATAAAAACTTTAAAAGAATAGGAATAAAAAAAGATAGGTATAGCTAGCTGCCTCAAAATTTACGTTCTGTAGCTAGCCAAAAACTTAAAATTGGTTTGTCTAAGATTTATACGTAGCTAGAAAACGTGATGAAATATTCACCTTAACTAACATGTGAAAACATACAGAAACTAAATAGTCCTATAGGTACAAAGTATTTAGAGAGAAAAGCATCAAAAGGAGACCTACAAACCTCACAACATCACTGTTAAACCAAAAATTGCTTCGTAAGTTAAGCATGGGTCCTCCGTCGGCATGCTGAGGCCGCGAAGAACTTGGATTGGTTATTTGTGACAATCGAGCCTCGTGATTGGTTAAAACGCGTGAGCGGTAAAAACCAAGCCGTAAAAAACGGGGTCTGCCGGGGCTCCAAAATAAAGAAGCAGGACCGCGGGGATTTTCCGTCCGCCTCGCTACTTACGACGCCATGTTGCGCACAAACAGACAGACGGAATACGGCTATTATAATAGAGACTAGTCGTTACCCCTGGAAAAATCCACGGGTATCGCCCGTCCTTTATATATCGCATTTCGTGTTTCCGTAACAGGACGCGTCTTTCGCGGACAGACAGACAAAATACGGCTATTATTAAAGAGACTAGCCGGGAGACCCGGCGTCGAAACGCCGGGTTAAGCCACAAGTAACTGTTGTTGAACGCCCGGAGGAGCGCTTAATAAGAACCGCAAACTGTGCGACACGGTCAGGTGGAGCGCTTTAGTACATGTATGCAGTGTGTCGTAAATCAAGTGAAGAGCATACACCATTATAGTGTTGCGACTGTAACATATTTTAAAAAAAATAACTTTCCCGCAAAGCTAAAATAAAAACAGAGTTTACAAACCGTTGTTACTCCATCATAGCAAAAACAATTGGTCAATATTATTTCATTTTGCGGAATAACTTTTTGTGAGAATTAAAAAATTAATTGTGACACCAAGCTGAGTGCTTAGTATAGTTAAACGGTGTTGCACAGGCGTATAGGGATAATACCCTTTTGAAAAAAAATTTCTCGCAGACTCTGTTTAAATAAAAACACAAGATAAAGTCCATTGCTAACACAGGGCTGTGCGGTTGGTCCGGGTAAACAGTGTTGCACATCCGTACAGGCGTGATTCCCAAGAAGGTTTAAAAATGAATTGTCACAGTGAGCTGAGCCCTTAGTAAAAGTGAACTATGTCGCACATGCGCATAGGCGTAACAGCCTTTTCAAAAAAAAACAGTCCGTTGTTAACAGTGGGCGAAGCACTTAGTACAGTTTAACAGAATTGAACAGGCGTATAGGCGTAATACCCTTTTCCAAAAAAGCGTTATTGCAATTCGGTTTAAATAAAAACACAGGGAACAGCCTGTTGTTACCTGTCCAGCTAAAACAATCGCTCAGCCAATTTATTTGCAGAAAAAGTTTTCAGGAAAATAATAAAAGATGTAGTTAACTAGCTAACTGCATTTAGCATAAGAATTATTGCTTAAGAATTTTGTACCTACATTGCATTTTTATACTTTCAGGTATAGCTATGGACCTAGCTAAATAGCCACAGCCTCAATATAAAATAAATGTTGGCTAGGATGAAGAGGTCTTATACCATATAGAATAGTAATAACTAAGGCTCTAGCTAGCTAGCTAGCATTTAAAATCTTCGTTCCTAGCCAAAAATCCTAAAACTGGTGCGTTTAAGATCTGTATGTGGCTTAAAAACGTGACAATATATTTATCTTAACATTGAAAACAAACAGAAAACAAATATTACAAAAATATAAAGCTTTCAGAAGATAAAAAGGTCAAACAGGCCTACAAACCTCACACTGACCACACACGACCACTTTCAAAATCAAAATGGCCTTCGTCCAGCCGCGAAAATCTTGGATTGCTTAAGCGAAAATCTTGGATTGGTTTTTTAAAGAATCAGGCGTCGTGATTAGTATACCACGCGTGAGCGGTCAAAACAAAGTCAGTAAAAATATTGGTTTTCGTGCGTATTTTAAAAATTTCGTGTTTCCGTAACAGGACGCGTCTTTCGCGGACACACAGACAAAATACGGGTATTATTAAAGAGATAAAAATTTTAAATTTTTAATATTTATTAAGTTTACTAAGAAGTACACCGTTTTCATGCCGATAATTTATTTACAAAAATTAAATTCGGAAAAGGTGTATGAACAAAAGCATCTACACTATCTTGTTCAGCCTTATTTATTTAAATAAAGTAAAATGACAAAAATGAATGTGAAAACGTTTCAAAAGTAAGATATTTTCTTGTATATTGAAAACCATGTTTATACAAACATACTTGCCACCTTTTTTATTGCTGTTTTGTGCAAATTAGCAATTTAAAAGCCATTTTAAAAACAGAAATAATGGTTTTAAGATAAAAGTTTTCTTTGTGTTTGTTTAAGAAAAGAGCTGTCTTTTTAACGCTTTGAATTTAGGATACATCTAAATAGAGCAGGAAAAAGTTATTTCGTGTAGTTGTAACCTGCTTCTTTTTCATAGACATGTGAAATCTCACTTATTGTCTAATCATTATCTCAAACATGGGAAGGTAAATCAAATAAACAGGAGGTCGAAACTACAATGCGGGATTTCTTTCTTTGTCTCTTTGTTGTAACCTTTAAGAGGTTTTAATCTAAACAATGGGGACAATATGGCTTTGACTTTGTACTTTCTAAAAATAATTCGAAAAGTAATCCTGGTAAGACAGATTCATAATGATCATAATTTCCGGTAGAAAAGAACTTTCAAGTTAAAGTGATTTTTTTTCCTGCTTCAGTTTGGATCTAAGGTAGCTTTAACATGGAACCGGAATGAGATAAAAATGAAATTTCTCCGTGTTTTTATCGAGTTCTTAATATCGGAAAATACAAAGAGCGCTTGCGCACGTGCACGATACTGGGTATACGCAACTGTCGCGTGCAGACTTTTACGCATTTACAGATCATGCCATTACGTTATTTTCCTGTTATAAAATGGTGCTACATTCTTCCTTTAAATACGCCTCTAAGTTGTAGAGCAATACAAACTGTATAAATACAACTGTTAATCTGCAAGTCTGGTTGCCCCATACTAATCTATATATGTGTAAACCTATTTAGTGCCGTAGCTCATCAATTTGAAAGTGAAGGGTTTGCTTTTACTAGAAATCTATTTACATGAGCATAAAGTTGAATCGCCGGTTTTAAGAAAAGTTGTTTTATCTCCTGAACGTTTTTTACATTACCATCAAACAATAATTGCGAACAATCATATGGAGCATCAAATGGAAAATCGTCATTTTATCGCTAAAAAGCAAACAGCTACATGGTACAGAAAGGTCTGAAAACATGTAACCACATCGTTTCTTCGCCCCTTTAGAAGCAATCGGTTGCACCTATTTGATTGAATTTCAATGTGTTTTCCGGCAATCTAGAGCTGTTTATTTTAACATTTCGACCTCGGGCAAAGCTAAGGATAGCCCTCGCGGAGACACTAAATTTTAGTCAGCACTTTCTTTATATTGTAGTGGAGATAAACGTTTAAAGAGATGACATGTGGAGAACTGAAACTTCCAATTTTGTTTTTCCTTTATTTAACTTTTTTTTAGCAAAATATTTTTTACGTTATAATATACAAAGTTGTGATATATACATGCAACATAGACAGTATACAATATGTTACACACTACCATACTCAACTTTCCGTCTGTGAGCTATTTTTATCTCAGGCTAGCAATAGGCGAATTCTCGCAAGTTTTGCCACAAGCTAATAAATAGTTGTTAAAAAAAATCAGAAGACTTTTGCCATGACCAATCATCTACACCACGCTTTAAGTATCGGACACGAATTTTGAACTTGCCAATGCTAACAGATTAACAATTGATGCGACCTAAATTTTAAATGGTGGTAATTGCTACTGACGTAAGAATAATAGCATTTTCCAAATATCTGGGACTTGAACGTGACCAAAAAAATTCCTACTTAACTACTGCCAACAAAAGTACTGTCACTGATATTGTAAATGCCATAAAGTATAAATTGTTGAAAAGATATATTAATGTCAATGAATGAGGTACGACGTCAACCGGATATGGTAGTCATGACGAAAAGAAACAGGAAATATGGCTACAGCACGCAATAAAGTTTGCGATATATGTAGCTACTAGCTACTTTATCTATTAACAATTTTTACTTTTTAATTTATTTACTTTTTCATTCCAACAACAATAACACGAATGTTAAAATAACATTTCCTTGTCCTTGCATGTTGCATAATAAATAATAAGCGATGGTTGCTCTAAAAGTTTTTACCGTCTTTTTATTGCCGGCTTTTTTATACCGGTATACTGGCTTTAATACTAACCTATAATCGTTTTAACACATCTTCTTTTTTATTTGTTTTAAGATTCATTAAATGTACCTTCGCATTGTGAAAGTATCGATGCTTCAGTATATTATTATGAGTCAAAATGGTAAGGTATGACGAGGACCACACTAACAAATTTTTTTTTTACATAGATATAGATGTATTAGAGGTGCATTATTTAAATTTATGTACCTACCCCACTTCATAATTAGCATTTTTATCCTTTGAATACTGATTGTTGCGACCCTATGTCGATGTCTCAGAAGATTTGCAACTTTCGATGTTATGAAGCTTTAATTATGTAAATTCTAAAACGATGGGCATACTTTTTACAATGTATAACAAGGTTCTCTGTCAAAAAAAATTTCTAATTAACGAAACTGTTTTCTTTCTGTCACTGTGTTGGAGGATTTGAAACGCGATCAATTAACAAATGATGTCATAAGATTTTCAATTTGGATGGTAACAGGAATGGTGTTATCGTATTAACTAACGCATGCCAGTGTATATCTTAAAAACTAAGCAAAATTTTGTTTTCCTCCTCGTTTAAAAAAAGGGTTAGTAAAATCACGGTTAAGATCTAGTATTCCTAGATTTTTAAAAGTCAGCGTCTTTTGTTGCCGATCATTTTATGGCTAACTTACGTTCGTATTTTGTATCCCTTGTTTATTTATTGGTTTCATGCTTTCATTTTATAGAAGTTTCATTATAACGGAAATAAAAAAATTAAGAAATAAGAAAAGTATGAAAGAGGAATATTTTTTTATCCTTCGCTGTACTCTTTGATGTATTGCCAAATCTTTAACATCTGTACGTGTCGTCTAATTTGACTATTGTTCATTTAACTGGATCTCCTAATAAGGAAATACAACCTTATAAACACTGGAGTTGCTACAAACCAATATTCTCATTGTTAAGAATCATACAAAACGGACGACTTTTGAATTAATCGAATATGGTATCCCAAATTGACCTGCTAAAATGGAAGAAGAAACGAGCGTCCACATATGTGGTTTTTCTGTTCGTGTATTTTCTTATTGGTATGGAAATGGGTTGCATCAACGCAACATTGTGGATATATGTTTCCACTCTTCTGAAAACCGATAACGATGAATTGTATTATGGCTTAATAAGCACTGCATTTTTTGTCCCATCTTTATTTTTTCCGCCTATTGTAACAAGAATTGTTGATAAAACACGCCGAGTTAAGGTATGCTTAATTTGCATAATGTTTTTGTCTATTAGTGGCAGCATTTTATATCCAATTCACATGTCACCACTATTTCCATTAGTCGGAAGATTTTTAAGTGGTTTTAGTATTGCTGCAGGCCCACTTATGATTTCCGAAGTAGCAAGATCTTATACAAGCAAGGAACTAATGCAACGAATACCGCTCTTAAACGGGATCATGATGTTTGGATATGCGTTTGGACCGTGTGTTTCAGTTTTGTTTCTAAATGCGGATTTATGGATTGGCCAAATACACATAACATACGCAAATGTGATTGGGCCATTTCTTCTCATTTTTACAGTTGTACTTCTTATCGCTATCATAATTTTTTCTCATGATCTATCAAGGGAGTATGATATGAAGCTGAATACAACGGAAACCAATGAGTACAACAGAACTGAGACTACGTTTGATACCATAAAAAGAATGTTGTGTGCTCCTGACAGCTTGCTGATCATCATTATTTCAGTTTTCTTTGGAATCGCTGATCAGTTAATTTTCCGTGTATTACCCTTACTAATCATACAGAAGCTAAATTTTAGCTATGCATTTTTAAATGTGGTATTGGTCGGCCTTTCTCTCTTGAACACAGCCCTTATCATAGTTTTGGTATATCGGAAAATGTCGGACCAACAGATCTACTACATTGGAGTATTAAGTGTCATATCAATAATGATAACAACTTTATTGCAGCTTTTAATCTACCACAAAGTTGGAAACGTTTCTATTTGGTATATCTGGATAATACTAACAGCAATCACTTCAGTTGTCTTCCTTCTTTCGGATCACGCATTCAGCGTTGTTGTAACGGCCAAGCTTGCATTTTCGTGTAATCAAGGTTTTATGGAAGGCGTCAGAACTCTCTCTCTTCAAAGTGGTCGAATTATTGGAGGCGTATTGATTGGTACTTATTACGACTATATGAATACGTTTTATGTTGGAATGAATGTTTTGTCAATTTTATTCCTGTTTACCATATTGATCAGAAGAAAGACGCTTTCAAACCCAGTACCAATAATTTAAAACAATTAGCTTGTAGTGTATGTATGCCGTGTGAGGGAGAGAGACAAGGAAACGTCGTATAAATAATGAATTGACAAAAGAATGAAAGAAAACTTTTTTATATGAATACGCCTTTAGTAAGAAAAGATTTAAAATCGATACTGTGTCAGTTTTTATCTTTTTAAGATTATCTTGTTAAATTGTTTGCACCAAAGAAAATATTTGTTAGTACGCTATGGTAATGCGTGATTTAATAATTTACTTTTATTTAAATGGACTACAAAACGAGTTGTTAATTTTTTACTTTAGCGACATACAAAAAAGCTGAGATTATGACGGGGAAAGGTTTTATGAGCAATGAGGACCAAAACAACATCTTAAATCATCTTAGATATGATATTTTCCTATTAACACCCAAATAGAACTGAAAACAATAGAAAAGAGTACCTTCGATATCAATTATTTATTATATATAAGCACTTACCCTGCTGGGAAATTAAAGTTTTCTTTCTTTTCTTTTCTAAATGTTAATGACGTCACCAATGATTAAAAAAATTGCTTGTTGCCTGTATTGTATAGAACTTGAAATGCTAATCAAAATAATGTAGAAGATCATCAAATGCTTTTAACGAACGGTTAAGGAGATGACGTCAGCAAGGGCCCGCAAATAAACAATTTTGTTTGAGAAATTCCTTAACCCCTTGCTATCGTGTAGAGCTTAAAAGGCTGATAAAAAAATGGATAGGATTATGTAATTTTAACAAACGGTTGAAAAGATATTGAGGTTTAAAGGTTTTTTGATGACGTAATCATCGGGATTTAAGTTTTGAAAACTTACTCAATTTGGTCCCTAGTTACCTGCGCGGTGAAAAATAACTGACTTCACCACTTCATTTCTAAGTTATTTGGCCTCACTGATCTTATTAAACGCATTAACGTCTAAATGCATTGACGTAGCGCTGTAAAGTCAGAAGGATTAACAAAATAAACATAAGTTTTCGGCGACATCAAAGGAAAATGAAAATATCCACTTTGGCGGTCACAGACGGACACAACTTTCGTATTATTTAGACTAGTCGATAAGGCCCGTGGAAAAATCCACAGACTGAAGGAAGGACAACGAAAAAAGAGTCAGTAAGTCAGTAAGTATTTCAGTATATTGCACACTGCCTCTTACCAAAAAATAAATCCGAAAATGCTAAAAAAGTTCGTTTGCATGGTGTAATTCTTAATTGTAATTTTTAACAAAAATGTTCTTAAAATCTTACACAAAATGTCAAATGTCAAATCGTATTAAATCCTCCACACAAATTTTACACAAAATAAAAAAGAACAGCTTGCAAGGTGTAAAATCTAGTTGATAGAAAGTTACAACAACGACAGTCACAACATCGACACTCACAATACCAATACTCACAAAACCGACAGTAACAGCACCGACAGTTACAACACCGACAGTCAAAAATAACGCATCTCAAATATGTACATCTTATAAGTGATATGTTGAAAACCCTCAGTATTTTAATCTAAAATGTCAAAAGGGAGACCTGCAAGAGTTAGCACAAATCAACAAAAATAAATTCTTAATGAATTTTTAATATTGTCTTTCCCCTAAAGGCAAAAATATCAAAAAGCCATCAAATTTAAATCTAGAAAAATCAGTCATTTCGGTTGCATACCATCCTCTCCCACAAAAATTTACAAAAAATGTAAAAATCAACCGGTCAACAACACAAAATTAATTGTTTTTTGGTATGATGATCCATACTGCCCTTTACCAAATATTTTAAACAGAAATGTCAAAAACGCGGTAAGCAAGGAGTAAATTTCAAATCAACAAAGACATTTATTTTAAAGTCCTTCGTCACAAAAGCTTACACAAAATGTGAAACAGAACGGTTTCTGAGGAGTAAATCCAAATCAACAAAAGTCATTTCATTTTTGTTGATTTTGAATTTACTCCTTGCAAGTTGTTCTTCTTTGACATTTCAGATTAAAATATTGTAAACTTCTCAATAAAAACAAAAACGTGAAACCGTGGAATTTTCTTTCAGCAAAAGTGAAATCACATATAAAGTTGTCCCTAACAAAACATTAAATACGCAAAATATAAAAAACATCAGCTCACACAACAACTTACAGTGAAGTATATTTCTACGAAAACCGTTTTTTCGGTGCATTGCATTTGTATATTGCAGTATATATCCATTTCCACAACAGTTTACACAAAATTAAAAAAACAGCAGTTTGCTGTATTTGCAATATAAATAGACAACCATACCAGCCTCTCTTGCAAAATTTTAACCCAAAACGTAAAAAACCTAAATTTTTCTAAAAAACTCGAAAAACTCGCGCATTCAGGTGGTAGAAAATATTGTCTTTGTAAAAGTCACACACAGACAGACAGAAGCTTCGTATTATAATAGAGACTAGTCGATATGGCCCGAGGAAAAATCCACTTCGTCTGAAGAACAATAAAAATTAAAAAATCCGTCATTTAAATTTTGATGACGTAAGTAATAACCCGTCCATATACACAAAGGGTTTTCAGATTTTCATTTGGCCGTTGCTTCCAATGTGTAGAGTTTGAAAGGCTGATCAAGATAATGTATAGAATCGTGTACTTTTAACCAACGATTAAGATATAGGGGTATAAAAATTTTGCTGACGTTGGCAAAGACAGACCAATGTACCGAAAAAAAAATTTAAAACATTTGTTTAGCCGTTGGCTTGCATAGAGATTGAAACGCTGATCAAGAAAATGTATAGAATTATGTACTTTTGACGAACGTGTTTATGTGATATTGGGGTTTAAAGGCATGACGTCATCAACCCGTCTGTTCCGAAACGGGTGGTATGACACAGCTTTGGAGGACTTACCCAAATTGGTCTCCGATAGCCGCCAGTTACCCACACGAAAGATGACGTCAGTTATTTCAAGCCGTTTCCAAGATATAAGGCCTTAAACACAAAAGTTAACAAGTTTATTAATATTTTTCTCAAAAACCTATCTACAACAAAAAACACAAAAGTACAAAGACGTTATACGTGGAAAGATAACAAAGAAACTTATAAACGTAGACATTACACGCAACTAGATAATGATTTAACAGTTCAACTCATTCAAAAACCAATCTGCTTTCGGACGACACAATGTTTACGTCTGTGTCGCGAACTACAATCGTGTGCATAAATATTGGGACAAATGGATTTTTTTACAAAAACTACCCCCCCCCCCCCTATATTTTACAGATCCAGATGAAAATAGGTTCTCCTTGCAAATTGACATCTCAAATTTTTTTTTAGAGGATAGGAAGCACACATCAACAATAGATTTGCATAAAAATAGTGTAAAAAGAGCCATGCTGTTGACACGCTACCAACACGCTACCACACGCTACCAACATGCTACCGTCATCAATATAAGACTTTTACCTATGTAATAGGCAAAATTACACACGCTACTGCACGCTGATGATGATTACGGAACTCGGTTACATCCCCTTCCTCGGCTACTGTTACTTTCTCATAGAATTTCGTTTGGGGGTTAATCGCTTTTGCAAAAAATACCGTCCTCGGCTACATTCTTTTACATTTCCTATTTACCCCCTGAGTATGTATCCGAGTTCCGTAATCATCACCAGACGACTTCCGTAAAGACATTTTAATATTTCATGAAACTATTATATTGTGTAAATAGGTCGTTAACGAGAGAAGCTTGAGATATAATTGGCCATTAAATACACATAAAAAAGCAGGTTTCTTTTAACTAACTTTTTTTTATGTGAAAAGTGTATGTATATAATTATAGTCTGTTCAATGTCCACAATCGATTGATAATACGCATAACTTTTACTCGTACGGAGTCTTTGTATTTCACGTACTCTTCTACTTCATGCACTGTTTAATTCGGCCTGAAATGCTGTTGTAGATATTTGTGAATAGCAATGTTAATAATTATAGCAGCACCAAAGCGAGAATTTTGTAACCCACTTGAAACGTTTCTTCTTTGGCTAGTCATTTCAAACGAATTAAGAAGTAACGAATTAATTAACGTACAAGTGAATATAAATCACCGTTGGCAGTTGTTACGCTTCTGTAAATATGTCATCATGCTTAATTACATGAATATATCTGGCTAAAAATTCTTTATTTAGGAGGATTTCGATGACAAAATATTCAGAGAAAAGAGGCTGCTAGTTTGAAGCAAATGTAAATTATTAAAAAAATGATACAAAAATTCTACATAAAATAGCGTATTTACTTATGTAGATAACCACCAGATTTTTTTTTTCTCCATATATATTAAAGTCTCACATTACGTTTTTACAGATATATTGTTTAAAACGGATTGAACTTTTCCTCGCCATTTCTTTCTCGGCGGTTCGTCGTCGTCATCTTTTTCTTCTTCTCCTTCTCCTTTTCCTGCCTTTTCTTCTCCTTTTTTTTCTTTTTTCTTTTCTTTTTTCTTTCTTCTTTTTTTTTCCTTTTTTTTTTTTCTTTTTCTTCTTCTTCTTCTTTTTTATTTTCTTCTTCTTCTCCTTCTATTTCTGTTTTTTTTCTTCTTCTCCAAAGATTTCTATGATTATTTCGGAAATATAATCAGTCGCTGTAGCCATTTCTTTTCCAACGTTTCTTTGCATATTGAATAAAAAAATGAATAAAAGGTAGCCGAGAAATGTGGTATTTATTAATTTTTTTGAAAATACAAATTTGTTATTTTTATAATCAAAATGTAATTATTTTAACCTGCTGAAGTTTAATTTTATTATTTGAAGGAAAAATTAAAGATAATTAGGTAAAGATAATTAAATACGCCACCAGGCTGCATCAAAAAAAATGAAAAAATGTAGCTAATTAGGATTTAAGGACTAATTAAAACAAAAGGACTTAAAAATTTTTATCAATCAATGAACCGACTAAACCTGTCGCTACCGGTGCAAGTAAACCAAGCGGGAACATCCCTCCTTTTTGATTTAAACCTTTCCCATTTTGTGATGGCTTTGATTGAAGTCCAACTCTTTTATATCTCTGTTTAAACGTTTTACCTTTAACTTTAACAGTTTTAGGTACTGCGAGTCTTATTTTTCTAAAATATTTAATTGATTTATTGCGCATATATGCCCTTCTCGTTCGAACCATAATGTAAGGCAACCTTATAATGTTGCGACAAAGTTAAGAATGACAACTATTCCTGTAGCAAGGGTCTTTAATAGCGTAAACAAATTAGGATTATCTTTTTGAAAATTAAGAATTTCTTCTGCTACGTTCTTTAAGTAATGAACAGATGAATAGATTTTCGCCTTTATAGCTAGTTTCGTTTTTTAGCAGGCAATTATACCATTTATAAAAAACATCGAATCGATAAAGTATTTTTTCTTTCAAATTCTCTCCCAGACCGTCAATGCAATCGTCAATATTTGTTACAAGTTGTGGTTGAATATTAGCTTTAATATGTTAATCCTATGATGGTTAAAAACATCTGAGGAAAAATCAATCGTAAAACTAGTTTTTATTTTGCACAATCTAAAACCGTAGCTAATAACAAAGTGAGACTTGAAAAATTGGGCAAAATTGACCTATCCCTCTATAAACCTTTTCGATACACAATATTAATATGCCGAAAGGTGCACCTAATCAAATAGCTGATAAATAATAAATTTGCCACCAGGTGACTAAGCTAATCTTCGGTAAAATAAACATCCATAACGACACCCACGCCTAATAATATTAAATTTGCCACCAGGTGACTTAATCAACGGCCAAATGAACATCCATAACAGTATCCATTATCTGATAATTAATAATTTTACACGCCTATTACGACTTATTTTAAGAGGATTTATTAATTTAAAAAAGGGTATAAAAACCGTGAAAAAAAGGGATTTTATCAAACATCAAGAAAGTTAAAAAAAATATGTATCGACTTTCTGGGAAACAAAAGTCTAGAAATGGTACTGTTTATGCCATTGAAGATATCGATGAGAGCAAGATGCCAGGATTTGAGCAGTCTGTACCTATACAAACACATTACAAGATTAGCTCAGATGCATTTGAAAGGCTTGGAGATGGTGCAAAAGCAGAAATGATTATATCATATTACAATATGATTAAATCTGATACTCAAGATTATCACATGTCGATGACTAAAAAGCAATTTTTGTGAACCTGACGGAACCGTGGAAAACATGGCCACATTTGAGAAAAGTTCGACAAAGAACAATCCAAGCAATCCAAACAATTGCTCGATTTTCGAAGATCCTGCGCTGTTTCCCGATTGCTGCGAGATCGATCATACGCTGCATAAAGCAAACATTCCGGAAAATACTTTATTTTCAACCTATCAATTAAGAAGGTCAGAAAAAGAGGGTAAACAATTTTACTATCAGGATAATGCTGTTTTAGGGCAGGTTTTTGAGGCTTTAGAATCTGAGGTAACTGAGGAGATTATTAGTAATCTAAAGTCAGATGAGGTCATTTTTAATGTCCCAGTGTACGAAGGGACAAAATGTAAGAAAATTGTGCATAAGAAGGGTATAAATAGTTTTGCGAAATGAGGAAAAGCCTGTTTTTAAAGATTATGGGTTTCAAGAAAATGAATTACCTTCACGGGGGATAAGTTCGTTAATGCCTATGAATGTAGGGTCAAAGGGATTTTCTAAAATTTCTGATAAACTTCTCAACGAGGCAAAAACAAATAACGATTATACAAAAGCAACTAAAAAGTTTTGGTTCCCGATAAAAAAAGCTTACAAATTAGCAAATGGGCAGGATGACGATTTTATTCCAGAAGATTTGTATTCCGAAAAAAGAGACGATCGGGTTACAGCGACGAACTGTTTGATGGAAATGATGAAGCTGCTGGTAAAGCGAAATAATTCTGCACTGCTCGATAATTTCGTTTTTGTGTCATCAAAATCGAAGGATAATCAAACGAAAGCCGTACAAGAGAATGTATTCAAGTCCGCGTCAAAGGGACACAGAATAAAGTAACATTGTGTTTTCTATTATTTTTAGCTTGTTTTCGTTTTTTTGGGGGTTTTTTATTTTTAGCTTATAATAATGAATGTGATATCTGAACTTCCATTTGAACTAATTGAAATTATTTGTGGTTATATATCAAGTTATAAAGACATGGCTGTCGTTTTTTTGCTGAAATTATAGATATGGAGATAAAAGAAATCTTAATACCAAAAAAGATGAGAAAGTATTGCTTTTCATTCATAGAATTTCTTTTTGCCGTCAGAAAAAATATAGACACGTAAATTACGTTGTTCCACTGCCCAGACAGGTGGCCATCGGTCTAGTCCTTTCAGTCTCAATGGACTACGATACATTAAGTCGTTTTCCTGAGCGCCAGGCCTTTAGAACGCTTCTAACTACTTGGACAGGCCTTCTAATCCTGTAATATGGCCTTTTACAGCCTAATAGAGAGCCTACACGTAAATCACCTGGTTCCACGTGCCTAGACAGGTGGCCATCGGTGTAGTCTTGTCAATATCCATGGGATACGATGTATTAAGTTGCTTACCTGAGCCCCAGGCCCTTAGAACGCCTCTAGCTACGTGCACAGGCCTTCTAAGCCTGTAATATGGCCTTTTAAAGCCTAATAGAGAGCCTAGACGTAAATCACTTTGTTCCACCTGCCCAGACAGGTGGCCATCGCTCTAGTCCTTTGAGTCTCAATAGACTACGATGCATTAAGTCGTTTTCCTAAGCGCCAGGCCCTTAGAACGCTTCTAACTACGTGGACAGGCCTTCTAAGCCTGTAATAAGGACTTTTACGGCCTAATAAAGAGCCTACACGTAAATCACGCGGTTCCACGTGCCCAGACAGGTGGCCATCGGTCTAGTCCTTTCAGTCGCAATGGACTACGATGTATTAAGTCGTTTTCCTGAGCACCAGGTCCTTAGAACGCTTCTAACTACGTGCAAAGGCCTTTTAAGTCTGTAATATGGCCTTTTACAGCCTAATAAAGAGGCTACACGTAAATCACGTTGTTCCACGTGCCCAGACAGGTGGCCATCGGTCTAGTCCTTTCAATCTCAATGGACTACGATGTATTAAGTCGTTTTCCTTAGCGACAGGGTCTTAGAACGCTTCTAACTACGTGCACAGGCCTTCTAATTCTGTAATATGGACTTTTACAGCCTAATAAAGAGCCTACACGTAAATCACGTGGTTCCACGTGCCTAAACAGGTGGCCATCGGTGTAGTCTTGTCAATATCCATCAGCTACGATGTATTAAGTCGCTTACCTGAGCGCTAGGTCCTTACAACGCTTCTAAATACATGCACAGGCCTTCTGAGCCTGTAATATGGCCTTTTAAGGCCTAATGGAGAGCCTAGACGTAAATCACTTTGTTCCACCTGCCCAGCCAGGCGGCCATCGGTCTAGTCCTTTCAATCTTAATGGACTACGATGTATTAAGTCGTTTTCCTGAGCGTCAGGACCTAAGAACGCTGCTAATTCCGTGCACAGTCCTTCTAAGCCTGTAATATGGCCTTTTACAGCCTAATAAAGAGGCTGCACGTAAATAACGCGGTTCCACGAGCCCAGACAGGTGGTCATCGGTCTAGTCCTGTCAATTGCCATGGACTACGATGTATTAAGTCGTTTTACTGATCGCCAGGGCCCTAGAACGCTTCTAACTACGTGCACAGGCCTTCTAAGCCTGTAATATGGCCTTTTAAAACGTAATAAAGAGCCTACACGTAAATCACGTTATTCCACGTGCCCAGACAGGTGGCCATCAGTCTAGTCTTTTCAGTCACAATGGACTACGATGTATTAAGTCGTTTTCCTGAGCGCCAGGCCCTTAGAACGCTTCTAACTACGTGGACAGGCCTTCTGAGCCTGTAATATGGCCTTTTACAGCCTAATAAAGAGGCTACACGTAAATCACGCGGTTCCACGAGCCCGGACAGGTGGCCATCGTTATAGTCCTGTCAATCTCAGTGGACTACGATGTATTAACTCGCTTTCCTGAGCGCCAGGCCCTTAGAACGCTTCTAACTACGTGCACAGGCATTCTAAGCCTGTAATATGGCCTTTTCCAGCCTAATAGGGAGCCTACACGTAAATCACGTGGTTCCACGTGCCCATACAGGTAACCATTGGTGTAGTCCTGTCAATCTCCATGGACTATGATGTATTAAGTGGTTTTCCTGAGCGCCAGGCCCTTACAACGCTTCTAACTACGTGCACAGGCCTTCTGAGCCTGTAATATGGCCTTTTACAGCCTAATAAAGAGGCTACACATAAATCACGCGGTTCCACGAGCCCAGACAGGTTGCCATCGGTCTAGTCCTGTCAATTGCCATGGACTACGATGTATTAAGTCGTTTTACTGAGCGCCAGAGCCCTAGAACGCTTCTAACTACGTGCACAGGCCTTCTAAGCCGGTAATATGGCCTTTTAAAACTTAATAAAGAGCCTACACGTAAATCACGATATTCCACGTGCCCAGATAGGTGGCCATCGGTCTAGTCCTTTCAGTCACAATGGACTACGATGTATTAAGTCGTTTTCCTGAGCGCCAGGCCCTTACAACGCTTCTAACTACGTGCACAGGCCTTCTAAGGCTGTGATATGGCCTTTTAAGGCCTAATAGAGAGCCTACACGTAAATCACGTTGTTCTACGTGCCCAGACAGCTGGCAATCGGTCTAGTCCTTTTAATCTCAATGGACTACGATGTATTAAGTCGTTTTCCTTAGCGACAGGGCCTTAGAACGCTTCTAATTACGTGCACAGGCCACTGCACGAAATGCTCGATTTTCGGACTTTTCTGTCAATGAAAATACCATGTTTTTTCGGCTAAATATTCCGAAAATATGGTATTTTAATATTTTCTGAAGTTTTCTATGTTTTCAGACAGAAAATATCAGAATATATGATATTTTCTGCCAAATTCTTGTCCCGAAAACATGAAAAGAATAATGTCTTAGCTGACAGCTATCAAACAATTGTTTTGGTCCTGTGAACGCTCGATTCAATATAAACGATAATGAGAAACACGATGCTGCAATTATAAAAAGTTTTTTAAAGAATTAGGTAAATTAATAAATAACCAGGGTTCTTGCTGAAAAACATTTAAACTGTATAAAAGAGGGGTCGGGCTGTTAAACTTTTCTACTTTAAAGTTAAGAAACATCAAGGCTGAACTAAAAAAAACAGTTGCTTACTTTTTGTTTTGCGAGTAATCCTTTAATATAAACTTCCCGTTATCTAGCGTGGAACGATCTTACTTTAAATTTACCGCATAGTTAGTCAACCTGCAAAATTTGTAGCTTTTGTAGCTGTCAACAACAAGGATTTCATATCTTAGGATTGCTTGGTGCGTCTATTTATTGAAAGGCGGGATTTAATTTGGTGGGTGACGAAAAGCTTTATTAAACTTAGATAAATAAAAAGTCACTCGCATTTTCATTGATATCCTCTTGTAGAAACACGAAAAAATTTAATTTTGGCGGGAATTTTATTTGGCGGGCCGGCAAATTAAAAAAAATTGACGGTATAGTGAATTGCGACAAACTTCAACTTGCAGTTTAGGACAAATAATCACGACGAGGCCAGTGCTTTATAAGATAGGCAGAACATATTATCGCACGAATTTACTACTATGTAAATTTTCCAGGAGTAACGACTAGTGTATATGTATATATTACTTATAAATTTTTACAAAAAAGCTATTTACATGTTGCTCAGTTTAAATCTAAATCTATGTAAATGACCACATAAAAAGCAAAACTTTAACATTTAGGAGTAGTCTGCTAGATTACGTGACGTGCAAATTTGAATATCAAAACTCATATAAGAAAGGTACCGAGCAAAATAGTTCCTCTTATCGAAAAATTAGGTGTAAAGTAAATTTACTTTTCTTTCATCTGCGAAAAACAATGACGAAGACACGCAAGGCATAACATTATAGCAGATAAGACAGGTATATTTTCAAAGCACTGCAGCCAAACGAGGTTCTTTTTTTAAAAAACTTGCACTTAAAGTACAGGACTCGTGCACAAAGAGCGCACAGCCCTTTTGACTAGCTCCTTCCACCTGAAGTGTCAAGCTAACCAAGTGTACGTATTTTTATCAGGGGAATTCAACTGCATAACGCACAGAACTCATACGCTAAATGCGTACAGCTCTTCTGACTAGCTCCTTCCACCGTAAGTGTTAAGCTAATCAGGTGTGCATACAGTAAAATATTACTTTTCCTGGTTGTTTGCTGTACAGGAGCAGTTTGACAATATACCTGGCTTACACGTATTATGTTACATCGAAAATTACACTATCCAGTGTATATTATTACATATATAGAAACCTAAAAAATTAAGAAATAAAAAAAGCAAAAATCAAGTGGTCACAATCAATGCAAAAAGGAGCTACCGTTTATAATGTACAAAGCCGATACGCTAAAATCCGTACAGCTCTTCTGATTTGCTCCTTCCACCTAAAGTGTCAAGCTAATCAGGTGCACAAACAGATTTAACTCAGTGATATTTATGGCCTATGTTTGATTGAAGGATTTTAACATTGTCTTGATAGTATAAAACTCAGTTGATGTGATTTTAGGAGAGTAGGAGAGAAAAGTAAGTTTGATGCGTTTATGAAAAAGAGTTGATGCATAAAAAAACATGTAGAACTATATATAGTAATAAAAACGTTTTAAAACAAAGTCACTGATTGTCTTGAATTTAATCATTCTAACTTCATTTTACATCGCTCAAGCACAGCTACACATTGACTCAGTGGTGGTCTTTTGCATGGGTCATTAGCAATCATGTTATTTGCAACAGAAGATAATTTCCATTGTTTGGTATGTCGTGCAATGAAATCGATATTGTATCCAACAGAAAATGTATCAGTTGCAATACTTTGATGGGCCCCAGGTACGTTGCGTAATTCATAAGTCAAAAACAAATGAAGTTTGTTATATTTTATTTGTTTATTTGAATGCGGTTTGATGTCATATCTCACAGGGTCAGTCACAAGTGTCGCTTTACCAAAGTCTATTATTTTCACACATTGGTTATTTTTGATTAGGACATTTCGAGGGTGTAAATCATTATGCAGAATACCATTTACATGAAGGTCATGGATAGCCTTACACAAATCAATGCAAATATTTAATGTGTTTTTCACATTAGCATTATCAAGTGATCTTTCAAAAAAGTCGTTTAAAGTTGGTGACTGTGCTCCACACTCATCACGTACAAATTCAATAAGTAATGTGTCTGGTTTTACTACTCCATACATAAATGGGAAATTGATATGGCCAGCCATCAACATTCCTATTTTGCATTCCGCTAAAATATCCAAAAAACGACTTGAAGAGACAGTTTTTGCAACCACAACTTGATTCATGCTGGTAATAGAGCTCTTGTAAACTTTACCAAAAACACCATCACCAAGCAAACTAAACTTTTGTACATCAGAGGAGGCGAAATAATTCACTTGAAAGTTAAGAGAACGGGATATTGTTTGACTCTTATCTTGACACATGCTCATTAATTGCCTTGATGGCTGAAGTGAATTGGGATCTCTACCAGTTCCCTTGACAGTAGTTTTTACATGTCTTTTCAAGATCGAATTATGGTGCTCTAGTTCTTGAAATCGTTCCTTCATTTCGATTTCTTTTTCTTGGGCCTTTAGAAGATTTTCATGTTTTCTTTGTCTATGTCAAAAAAAATCAGCAGTCTCCTAATAATCTTATCCGCAAAATTATTTTTTGTTTCTTTTTAACCAAATTAAAAACCAAATTAAAATTTTTCCACAACCAATATTGTTAGTTTTAAAAGAATGTACAAAAATCGCTACTAACAAAGTATAAAATAAATATGGGATTACAAAAATGTTTAGAGAGCATGCTCTATCGTCAATAATCTAAAGCCTTAAATCGAGGCAGCACAACAATAACATCTGTAGAATCAATCACCTTTTCTACATATACAAATTTCGTCTTAATACGTTGAACTGGTATAAACGAAGCAGATCCTAACACAACAAACAATTTATTTCTCCACACCTGCACAGGTTTACCATATCTATTTTTGATGCAATCTGGTAATGGCAAATACCATTCCACAAATGCCAAATGATGTTCATATGGAGCCTCATCAACATACAATATATGCTTCAAAAAATACAGTATTTGGCCAGGTCTTGCATCAAAACCAATATTTTGATAAGGGCAGACATTTCCGTCATTACTACACCAGTAAGCTAGTATATAGGACGATCGACTGCTTCTAGAGTTTCTACTCCCATAAACTACATCAGCAACATACAACTCACTTGTTTTCCAGGCTGATTCACTTACAATATAATTTTGTAAGTCCGGATACATTGCTTTGTAACATTTTTGTAAACAAGTGTGATTATAGCTTGGTATGGTGTAGTGTTGCCATTTCCTTGTGCTACGGACAAAAGAGCAATCAAACCACGCTTCCTTTGAAAAGTCACAATATTTTGAGGATAACTTCATAAATGGTATATAGTCCTTGAATTCAACAGTGTTTAATGTCCCTCTTTGAATTAACGAAGCTTTAAGTTTTGTAATATGAGTACAGAAATCATTATAATATTCGTTAGGAACGTCAATGTTTAAAATCAAACCATCTCTACAAAATCTTTTCATCATCTGTACTTCTATATTACGTTTATTATTGGGTATGCTTCCCATGAGTCCATTATACCTACACATAATTAAAAAAAACCTTTTGTAACAATAAAATTAAAGAGCTCTTACAATAGTCATGCAGTACAATATATTGGAACGGTGAACATTATACCTTATTCCGACATGAACTTAATTTGGCAATTTCAGACAAAATTGCCAATTCCGATAAATTTTCTCTGATCTAAAATTTGTACGAATAAGGTTGAATAAAAATACGCTAATTGCCTTACATACCTTTCAAAACTAAATAACCAGAAGCTATATATTGGTCCAAAATCATATATGCATTCAACAAGGTGACCATGCAGATGCATATTTGGTGTGACTTTGTCTGTTCCATAAATATTTTCAAACTCTTTGCAAAATTTAATTAGATAATTATCAGCTATTTTGATATTTGCAATGGTTATAACTCTGTTACAAAGATAAAAGCATGCAATAACAAAACATCGCCAACATTCCAGATCTCTTTTCGGAATGATTCCCCTTAATGCATAAATTGAAAATATTACTGTCCAATTCTTTAATTCATCTGCCGTAAATCCATCAAAACCTGATTGCAGCTTAGTATAGGCAATTTTCCTATGTCACTTGGTACACATGCTGCATCAACTCTTTGCTGCAATATTGGGAATGTTTTATTATTTAGGTATCCTATGTCTTTCCATATCACTATCATCTTCTTAGCAGTACCTAAATAAATAAAAATTCAGATAGACTTTTCAAAAACTTCCATTTCATGTATACAAAAATCATGTGCAATAAAACTAGCACACATACCTAAGAACAAGTTGTGCATTGGATCAATAATTGCCATTCTGATTGAGTCATAATATGAGACCACAGTTAGAACTGAATAACGTGTGCCTAACTCTGATTCTAGTCGTGACTTTTCTCCAATAGTAGAACAATCATTTATTTTATTCATTGCACTTCGATGTTGTTCTGTGGTACGAGATATCCAATTTTGTCTGTCAAATCCACTATAGTCCTTTTGCCCAATATCACCAGGAAATTGTTTCTTGCAGCGTGAACAACCAACAGTAGCAGAATGTCCTAAATTTACAATATATAGTATACATTTAACATATAAATAATGCCCTGTCTGATCCCACCAGTGGTTCTTCAGAGCCTGTTAGGTTGAAGACATTGTTAGTAACTTATGTCCTTACCTAAAAAACCACAAAGTTTCCTGCAGGCTGGGACATCACAGCCAATACAAATTAGTGCTGCTCTGTAAGTGAAAGTTTTCGAAGTACTTGACTTTAACTGAAATCCTGGATCCCATGCCTCTTTTAATTCTTCAACCAAAGGCTGCATGAATGTATTTGTCGGGGGCTCTTTGTCCATGTTTGGTATAAGTCCAACAAGAATAAGGTTTTTCCGTTTAAACCTTCCACATCTAGGCAAATTCATTATAACTAAATAAATTGCACCAACAGAAAAATTGGAAACATGTTTAAAGGGTGCAAACCAATCTAGATTAACAATAACACCATAATTTCTTGGTTTAGTAAAAAAGTCATGTTCGTCTTCATTATTAAAAGACAACCATATTTTTCCATCATACACATCACTCATAACATCGTCATGCGTATTTCTGTTTCGCCACTCCTCGCAACTTTTTTCAAAGTTTTTTCTTCCAACTAACTCTTGGAGACTAATTTTTAATGGTTTGTAGCAGTATGTTTTAAAAGGATATAAAACTGTTTTTCCATTAAGTGACTGAATTTTCATTAATAACAATTGGTCACATGGCTTTCTGTATTGCTTTAATCGATAATTTGGATTGGAGACATGGTTGCATCGTTTAGATTCATTCACGCCTCTAATCATTTCAAAACAACTTTCAAACTTGTGCAAAGATTTGCATTTAATACATACAACATATTTTACGAAGCGTTGTTCATTAATCTGTAACTTTTTATGAAGAAGATACAGAGATGGTGGTAAAGATGCCGCTAATAATCCAAGCCCAGGATATTTCTCTGCTATGACATCAAAAAGGGATTTTAAAAATTTTAGCAGAAGTTCAAGACTGGTATCTGTAATACCAAAAGCATACTGCGAGACAACCAAGTATATACAAAGCCATGTTGCAAAAATAATGTTATGTTTGTTTTCCAAAACTCCGTAATTCAAGCCGTTTATTGGTACATGGAAGTCCTGAAGTAACTCTTCGTATTCCTCATCTTCTACAAGATCTTGATCTATTTCATCATCACCCTCGTCATCTGTTGTTCTGTTGTTTTCACAAGCAAAATCAAAATCAACCTCAGTATCGCTGGTGTTAGATTGGGTGTCTTCGTCTACTTGCTCGTGTTCGTTGTTTGTAGTACACTTATGTTGTGAAAAATAATGAGAGTGATATGAGTCACAACAAATTCCACAATACTTTCTTTTTTGATTCATAACTTATCTAAAAAACTAAAAATATATATTTTTCGCAAATTAAATTAACTAACATAAAATTTGCAGATCGTAATGAAATACGGCGTGATTTAAGCTTTGTAAGAAAGTGAAAAAAAGTTTATTTTTTCTGTGTAAGACAGTTTTAACAGTTTTAACGAAACACAGCAATGTTTAAGCTGAATAATTTTTTTTTATAATATTATAACAAAATATGCCATTGTCAGTACGGGATCTCTCCCCGATTGAGTAAACCACCCGATCGAGTGAGTCGGCACTGGCGGAAAATTTTCACGACCACCCGATCGAGTGAGTCATCACTTGCGGTAAAAATTTAGCTAGCTAAGTACATAAACAAACCAAAGGGGCTTGAGAGAGACTTAGTTCTCGCCTAGCACCTAGCCAGCTTAAGGTCTAGAGATAGCTAGCTAGCTATGCTAAAGATATCAATATTTCTCTACTATACTTTGTGTCACATATGATAAAAAATATGCACATTTTTCTCTATATAGTTGTTATACTGGCTTCTTACTAAACTAACTCCAACCGCATGTCTATAAGAAAACTAAAACAAGCTTCAGAGACTCAACATGTGCGACCTGGACTGAAAATATGCACCATGTAGTCAATCCAACTTAAGAAGTTATCAATTCAATAGCATTGGAATGGCACGGTGAATTTTTTTTAATCGGTGAATCAGCGCAAAATACGTTTATGATTTAATGTAAACAAGAATTATATTGCACTTTTGGCCAGCGGCTTGCCCTTTTTAAAAGCAATTTTAAGCAAGAAAAATACTCCCCCGATTCAGGTAAGTCTCTCCCGATCGGGTGGTTGCGCACTCACTCAATCGGGTGATTTACCCCGATCGGGGTAGAGTAACCCGATCGGGGAAAGATCCCGTACTGATTGTTTAGGCTTTTTACTCTTTCACAGTGACAAATAAACAAGTTTTTTGGTTTTTGGTCATCAATCCATCTTCAACAGAAAAAAAATTATAGAAATTATTATTTGTAGAAAATATTAGATCACTTTTTAAACCGACAACCACGTCGAGTTACGCTATCTTTTTTTGGAGTTGCCCAATAAAGTCGTTTTTGATTTAGCCAAATTTTTGTGTATTTTGCTTGGTATGACTACAAATTATACATCAAGTCTGTACATCAGTTAATAAAGCTAGGAATAGGATACTTTATGCTATGTTCAACCCATGTTGTAAAATACCCCACAGAAAATTTAGCGGATTTCCAGACGTAACCCTGACCGTACAGATGTAACCATAGCCAGAAAACAAATGAGCCATATATAGTGTATGCGCTTTCAAATCAAAACAAACAAAACATAATATCTTCTGACAGCACAAATGATATAACCAAATATATATTTGGGGCTTAAAGGGTTGATCAGATAGGCTATTTTCAGCTAAAAAAATTGGTTGGACTGTGCAATTGAATGGTGACAGACAGAAAATAACTATATTGATAGCCTAATTAGAAGAGATATATTGCCTAAGTCCCTGGCACCTGGAGCTAGCTAGCTACAAAACAACTTACTTGGGCACAAAAACGAACAGACACAAAGAAGCACACACATATATATATAAAAAGGATAAATTAAAAAGGACAAAATAAAATGGATAAAAAAAATAAAAAACAAAAACAAAACTTAGTATGCCAGCCATAACTCACTCAACTCGACTTTGTCCATTCACTTGAAAGAAATGTAAAAAAAATTAAGCATGCGCCTAAAGCTTCCTGATTGGTTTAGAAAATTGGCTCACAGGCAGAAGCCTCCTCCGTATAGCCTTTAAAACAATTGACCCTCACTCACCGCATTTAGCTAATAGGGCATATTTAATATTAATTTAAGTAAACGGTGACCACGTACGCAGAAAGTACATCAGGTGAAAGCGCTCTTTCAGTAAATGTTTTTTGGCGCCAACCAACAGGAACAAGCGTGAGTTGAGGGAGGAAATAAAGTTAAGCTAGCTAAAGTCTTTATCATAATTATATATAATCGTCATGGCGTCGCAAAAGCTATTTAAAAAAAACAAACGTAAACATTCCGAAACGTCACAGCAAATGGAAGAGCACAGTCCTCCTACAACGAAGAAATCAACACCAAACAGCAGCAGCAACAGATCTCTGTTTTGTGCTTCACCTAGCCCAGTAAATTTATCTAGCAACAGCAGAATCAATGAAACAGAAAGCAATTCATCGTCTTCAGCAAGGTCGTTATTTTTTCAAGATGAAAACATAGAAGCACTGAATGAAGAAAGACAAGAAATGTCATCTTCTTGTGAGTTTTTATTCATTATCCCAACCACCCAACATAAATTTTTGTTATGTGCCTTGTCCTTCACGGTTAATCCTTAATTTTTTAGCTTTGGCATTACAAGACAAAATAAAGATGTTGGAAAACCGTTTGAATAACCTACAACAGCAATGTGATGAAGGGTTTGCTAATTCAAAACGCAAACAAAAAATATTCGTTCCAAACGAAGTTAAGGTATGTAGTTAAGCTAGTGTTATTTTTTAGGTCTAAAAAAGCTAGGATAGGACAGCCCCGTTTACGGGATATTGCCGTTAAGGGTAGAGGGGTCTGTAATTTAAAAAAAAATCAAGTTGCCTGGACTGACCGCTAATCGTTGGTTCATATTTTTTCTAGTATCCTACAAGGATTGGGTACAGAGAAGGTATAAGAAAGGAGAAATCTTGGAAATTTGATACAGGAATGAGGTATATATATAGCTATTATTGTCTTGTAGTCTTTAATTTTTTCCCTACTATCCTGGGTGTATATACTACTTTTCGTGTTTGTTTAGTGTGTTTCTTCTAATACAATTTAGGGCCAATTAGTTTGAAAAATTTGTGACCCATTAGGTTGCAAAAAATGTTAAGAAACCTTGATTTTAGTAAGCTCATTTATAAGCTCTTAAATAATGCCAACCAGTTCTGCAGTAAACCATCCAAATACTTTTTTTTAACATTGTGTAATTATATACATGACAGCTGAGATTTATTTTTAGTCCTTTTGGTGATGTCAACACGGACATGACAGAATACATTAAAAATTATGTAAAGGGTCTTCGGCCGGCTGAAGCAGATGCCGTCTTAAATGGTAAGAGGTTTTTAGTATAATCATCAATATTTGTTAGGGCAGCTGTTGTGTTTTGTGGTTATAATTCAAAGGGAATCTTTTTGGATGAAATTAATTTCACTGTTTTTTTGTGTAAACTTATCCAGAATATATAATAATTTTTTCTTTCAGATGCTATTGCAACGTTTTTTACGTCGAAATCCACAATTTCCAGAAAAGACGAAAAAATTGGGAAGGACGAACGCTTAAAAAGACAGGCAAGATATCAGCGGAAAGTGAATGTAAGTTTGATAATTGTACATACTGTGTGGATTACCACACACACAGAAAGTTCATGATTCCATTTTTTTGCCACTGTAAACAAGGCCCATGTTGATAACAGACTTATATCTCTAAAATGGCCATCCTTTTAAAATATTCATTAAATAAGTGATGAAAGAAATTATGAAGAGGTTCTCTGATTAAAGAATGTTTTATTCTCCACGTAGTTGTTCTTGTTTTAATTCTGTCAGGAAATAATAGAGCCATATATACCACATTTTGATAATCCAAATTTTTATCTTGTTTAGAAATGTAGAATGCGTAGACGAACCGTCCAAAACAAGGAGGTAGCGATGTCTGATCATGACAGAGAGACGTTTTTAAAAGTCATCAAACCAGAGTGGGCCTCTTCAGAAAGCGAGGCAGAGGATAATGGCGAGATTGTTTTCAAACGATATCCAATATCATGGAGAAGCAAACGACTTGTCAAAGGTCTATGTAAGTCTGGATAAGGAAACCAAAAAAATAATGTCTAAAACAGCCCAGAGACAATATGTGCGGCGAATAACAGGTGAAACAGTGGAGAAGTCTGCTCCGAAGAATCTTGAGAGTGATTTGTTGTGGATAAAATCATAAACTATGTTTAGGATTTTATGGTTGTTTTTATAGTTATTGTTAATGCTAATATTATGATTTCTTTTCTTTGCTTTCCTCAACAACAAGAACTTCTAATCAACATCATGTTTTACATTGTTTAACAGTGTGTTATACAAATATAGATTTGATTATATTGTAAAAGTATTAGCCAAAATTTTCACTTCCACTGATTTGCAAACATAAACTTATCTTGCCTGTAGTTTTTGGGAAAAAAATTTACTTAAGATGTATATTTATGTGAATATTTGTATGCTAATTTATATTTTTAACAAAGTGACATTTTTTAGATTAACTATTTAATGAAAATATATGTTCGGACATAGTTATGCTTTTAACACAAGAAAAGTGAATTTAGTATCTTTTAAGAGCCTAACCCCAGTCATATTTACAACTACTACCCTTGTAGACATACTCAGATATCTATTGTAAAATTTACCGTCAGTTTTAATCCAAAGGCTTATTTGTTTATTTTTTATGTAGATGTTTTCTTTTCACTAATGTAAATTTTAATATAATTTTTACAGAGTTATCACTTATAAACTAATGTACAGTTTTATTCGTTTTTACTAGAAAAAAAATCAATAAAAATAATTTTTGATTTTTGATCAGGATCATGTATGCGCGCCAACTGTAGGACAGTACGAAAAGCGCGAACAATTATGTGAAACATCGCATTTTAATTTTTTTTCATGCCTGAAAATCCACATTTGTCATATAATAAAAGTCCGAAAATTCCACATTTTCCTCATATAAAAGTCCGAAAATTCCACATTTGCGCGGATATTTCTTCTGAAAAATTGATATTTTCATTCCTTTTCATGCTGAAAAATCCACATTTTACTTATAAGAAAAGTCCGAAAATTCCGTATTTTAAAATTTTCTGTGTCGCAAATCACAAGTATATTTTCAAGTAAATTTATGAAAATCTCAGATCGACAGAGTCCGAAAATATCGGTAAATATAAAGAAAATGTCAGAAAATGCGGTGTTTTCTAAGTATTTTCGGTGCCCGAAAATATAATTTTTCGTGCAGTGGGCCTTCTAATCCTGTAATATGGCCTTTTAAAACGTAATAAACAGCCTACACGTAAATCACGTTATTCCACATGCCCAGACAGGTGGCCATCGGTGTAGTCCTGTCAATATCCATGGACTACGATGTATTAAGTTGTTTATCTGAGCCCCAGGCCCTTAGAACGCTTCTAACTACGTGCACAGGCCTTCTAAGCCTGTAATATGAGCTTTTACAGCCTAATAAAGAGCCTACACGTAAATCACGTGGTTCCACGTGCCCAGACAGGTGGCCATCGGCCTAGTCCTGTCAATCGCCATGGAATACGATGTATTAAGTCGTTTTACTGAGCGCCAGGTTCCTAGAACGCTTCTAACTGCGTGCACAGGCCTTCTAAGCCTGTAATATGGCCTTTTAAAGCGTAATAAAAAGCCTACACGTAAATCACGTTATTCCACGTGCCCAGACAGGTGGCCATCGTTCTAGTCCTTTCAGTCTAAATGTACTACGATGTATTAAGTCGTTTTTCCGAGCACCAGGCCCTTAGAACGCTTCT
This sequence comes from Hydractinia echinata, assembly GCA_030067915.1. NCBI lineage: Eukaryota > Metazoa > Cnidaria > Hydrozoa > Anthoathecata > Hydractiniidae > Hydractinia > Hydractinia echinata. The sequence continues at coordinate 12,233 of JASGCC010000436.1, read as the reverse complement.
AACTACGTGCACAGGCCTTCTAATCCTGTAATATGGCCTTTTACAGCCTAATAGAGAGCCAACACGTAAATCACGTGGTTCCACGCGCCCAGACAGGTGGCTATCGGTGTAGTCCTGTCAATCTCCATGGACTATGATGTATTAAGTCGTTTTCCTGAGCGCCTGGCCCTTACAACGCTTCTAACTACGTGCACAGGCCTTCTAAGCCTGTAATATGGCCTTTTAAAGCGTAATAAAGAGCCTACACGTAAATCACGTTGTTCCACGTGCCCAGACAGGTGGTCACCGGTGGAGTCCTGTCAATATCCATGGACTACGATGTATTAGGTTGTTTATCTGCGCCCCAGGCCCTTAGAACGCTTCTAACTACGTGCACAGGCCTTCTAAGCCTGTAATATGAGCTTTTACAGCCTAATAAAGAGCCTACACGTAAATCACGTGGTTCCACGTGCCCAGACAGGGTGGCCATCGGTCTACTCCTTTCAATCTCAATAGACTACGATGTATTAAGTCGTTTTCCTTAGCGACAGAGCCTTAGAACGCTTCTAACTACGTGCACAGGCCTTCTAATCCTGTAATATGGCCTTTTACAGCCTAATAGAGAGCCTACACGTAAATCACGTTGGTTCCACGTGCCCAGACAGGTGGTCATCGGTCTATTCCTGTCAATCGCCATGGACTAAGATGTATTAAGTCGTTTTACTGAGCGCCAGGCGCCTAGAACGCTTCTAACTACGTGCACAGTCCTTCTAAGCCTGTAATATGGCCTTTTAAAGCGTAATAAGAGGCCTACACGTAAATCACGTTATTCCACGTGTCCAGACAGGTGGTCATCGCTCTAGTCCTTTCAGTCTTAATGTACTACGATGTATTAAGTCTTTTTCCTGACCACCAGGCCCTTAGAACGCTTCTAAATACGTGCACAGGCCTTCTAAGCCTGTAATATGGCCTTTTACAGCCTAATAGAGAGCCAACACGTAAGTCACGTAGTTCCACGTGCCCAGACAGGCGGCTATCGGTGTAGTCCTGTCAATCTCCATGGACTATGATGCATTAAGTCGTTTTCTTGAGTGCCAGGCCCTTACAACGCTTCTAACTACGTGCACAGGCCTTGTGAGCCTGTAATATGGCTTTTTAAGGCCTTATGGAGAGCCTACACGTAAATCACGTTGTTCCACGTGCCCAGACAGGTGGCCATCGGTCTACTCCTTTCAATCTCAATAGACTACGATGTATTAAGTCGTTTTCCTTAGCGACAGAGCCTTAGAACGCTTCTAACTACGTGCACAGGCCTTCTAATCCTGTAATATGGCCTTTTACAGCCTAATAGAGAGCCTACACGTAAATCACGTGGTTCCGCGTGCCCAGACAGGTGGTGATCGGTCTATTCCTGTAAATCGCCATTGACTACGATGTATTAAGTCGTTTTACTGAGCGCCAGGCCCCTAGAACGCTTCTAACTGCGTGCACAGGCCTTCTAAGCCTGTAATATGGCCTTTTAAAGCGTAATAAAAAGCCTACACGTAAATCACGTTATTCCACTTGCCCAGACAGGTGGCCATCGTTCTAGTCCTTTCAGTCTAAATGTACTACGATGTATTAAGTCGTTTTTCCGAGCACCAGGCCCTTAGAACGCTTCTAACTACGTGCACAGGCCTTCTAATCCTGTAATATGGCCTTTTACAGCCTAATAGAGAGCCAACACGTAAATCACGTGGTTCCACGCGCCCAGACAGGTGGCTATCGGTGTAGTCCTGTCAATCTCCATGGACTATGATGTATTAAGTCGTTTTCCTGAGCGCCTGGCCCTTACAACGCTTCTAACTACGTGCACAGGCCTTCTAAGCCTGTAATATGGCCTTTTAAAGCGTAATAAAGAGCCTACACGTAAATCACGTTGTTCCACGTGCCCAGACAGGTGGTCACCGGTGGAGTCCTGTCAATATCCATGGACTACGATGTATTAGGTTGTTTATCTGCGCCCCAGGCCCTTAGAACGCTTCTAACTACGTGCACAGGCCTTCTAAGCCTGTAATATGAGCTTTTACAGCCTAATAAAGAGCCTACACGTAAATCACGTGGTTCCACGTGCCCAGACAGGTGGCCATCGTCTACTCCTTTCAATCTCAATAGACTACGATGTATTAAGTCGTTTTTCCTTAGCGACAGAGCCTTAGAACGCTTCTAACTACGTGCACAGGCCTTCTAATCCTGTAATATGGCCTTTTACAGCCTAATAGAGAGCCAACACGTAAATCACGTGGGTTCCACGCGCCCAGACAGGTGGCTATCGGTGTAGTCCTGTCAATCTCCATGGACTATGATGTATTAAGTCGTTTTCCTGAGCGCCTGGCCCTTACAACGCTTCTAACTACGTGCACAGGCCTTCTAAGCCTGTTAATATGGCCTTTTAAAGCGTAATAAAGAGCCTACACGTAAATCACGTTGTTCCACGTGCCCAGACAGGTGGTCACCGGTGGAGTCCTGTCAATATCCATGGACTACGATGTATTAGGTTGTTTATCTGCGCCCCAGGCCCTTAGAACGCTTCTAACTACGTGCACAGGCCTTCTAAGCCTGTAATATGAGCTTTTACAGCCTAATAAAGAGCCTACACGTAAATCACGTGGTTCCACGTGCCCAGACAGGTGGCCATCGGTCTACTCCTTTCAATCTCAATAGACTACGATGTATTAAGTCGTTTTCCTTAGCGACAGAGCCTTAGAACGCTTCTAACTACGTGCACAGGCCTTCTAATCCTGTAATATGGCCTTTTACAGCCTAATAGAGAGCCTACACGTAAATCACGTGGTTCCACGTGCCCAGACAGGTGGTCATCGGTCTATTCCTGTCAATCGCCATGGACTAAGATGTATTAAGTCGTTTTACTGAGCGCCAGGCGCCTAGAACGCTTCTAACTACGTGCACAGTCCTTCTAAGCCTGTAATATGGCCTTTTAAAGCGTAATAAAGAGCCTACACGTAAATCACGTTATTCCACGTGTCCAGACAGGTGGTCATCGCTCTAGTCCTTTCAGTCTTAATGTACTACGATGTATTAAGTCTTTTTCCTGACCACCAGGCCCTTAGAACGCTTCTAAATACGTGCACAGGCCTTCTAAGCCTGTAATATGGCCTTTTACAGCCTAATAGAGAGCCAACACGTAAGTCACGTAGTTCCACGTGCCCAGACAGGCGGCTATCGGTGTAGTCCTGGTAATCTCCATGGACTATGATGCATTAAGTCGTTTTCCTGAGTGCCAGGCCCTTACAACGCTTCTAACTACGTGCACAGGCCTTGTGAGCCTGTAATATGGCTTTTTAAGGCCTTATGGAGAGCCTACACGTAAATCACGTTGTTCCACGTGCCCAGACAGGTGGCCATCGGTCTACTCCTTTCAATCTCAATAGACTACGATGTATTAAGTCGCTTTCCTTAGCGACAGAGCCTTAGAACGCTTCTAACTACGTGCACAGGCCTTCTAATCCTGTAATATGGCCTTTTACAGCCTAATAGAGAGCCTACACGTAAATCACGTGGTTCCGCGTGCCCAGACAGGTGGTGATCGGTCTATTCCTGTAAATCGCCATAGACTACGATGTATTAAGTCGTTTTACTGAGCGCCAGGCCCCTAGAACGCTTCTAACTACGTGCACAGGCCTTCTAAGCCTGTAATATGGCCTTTTAAAGCGTAATAAAGAGCCTACACGTAAATGACGTTATTCCACGTGCCCAGACAGGTGGTTATTGCTCTAGTCCTTTCAGTCTGAATGTACTACGATGTATTAAGTCTTTTTCCTGAGCACCAGGCCCTTAGAACACTTCTAACTACATGCACAGGCCTTCTAAGCCTGTAATATGGCCTTTTACAGCCTAATAAAGAACCTACACGTCAATCACGTGGTTCCACGTGTCCAGACAGGTGGTCATCGGTCTAGTCCTTTCAATCGCAATGGACTACGATGTATTAAGTCGTTTTCCTTAGCGACAGGGCCTTAGAACGCTTCTAACTACGTGCACAGGCCTTCTAATCCTGTAATATGGCTTTTACAGCCTAATAGAGAGCCTACACGTAAATCACGTGGTTCCACGTGCCTAGACAGGTGGCCTTCGGTGTAGTTCTGTCAATATCCATGGACTACGATGTATTAAGTTGTTTACCTGAGCCCCAGGCCCTTAGAACGCTTCTAACTACGTGCACAGGCCTTCTAAGCCTGTAATATGGCCTTTTAAAGCCTAATAGAGAGCCTAGACGAAAATCACTTTGTTCCACCTGCCCAGCCAGGCGGCCATCGGTCTAGTCCTTTCAATCTCAATGGACTACGATGTATTAAGTCGTTTTCCTGAGCGCCAGGACCTAAGAACGCTGCTAATTCCGTGCACAGGCCTTCTAAGCCTGTAATATGAGCTTTTACAGCCTAATAAAGAGCCTACACGTAAATCACGTGGTTCCACGTGCCCAGACAGGCGGCTATCGGTGTAGTCTTGTCAATCTCCATGGACTATGATGCATTAAGTCGTTTTCCTGAGCGCCAGGCCCTTACAACGCTTCTAACTACGTGCACAGGCCTTGTGAGCCTGTAACATGGCTTTTAAGGCCTTATGGAGAGCCTACACGTAAATCACGTTGTTCCACGTGCCCAGACAGGTGGCCATCGGTCTACTCCTTTCAATCTCAATAGACTACGATGTATTAAGTTGTTTTCCTTAGCGACAGAGCCTTAGAACGCTTCTAACTACGTGCACAGGCCTTCTAATCCTGTAATATGGCCTTTTACAGCCTAATAGAGAGCCTACACGTAAATCACGTGGTTCCACGTGCCCAGACAGGTGGTCCTCGGTCTAGTCCTGTCAATCGCCATGGACTACGATGTATTAAGTCGTTTTACTGAGCGCCAGGCCCCTAGAACGCTTCTAACTACGTGCACAGGCCTTCTAAGCCTGTAATATGGCCTTTTACAGCCTAATAAAGAGCCTACACGTAAATGACATGGTTCCACGTGCCCAGACAGGTGGTCATCGCTCTAGTCCGTTCAGTCTCAATGTACTGCGATGTATTAAGTCTTTTTCCTGAGCACCAGGCCCTTATAACGCTTCTAACTACGTGCACAGGCCTTCTAAACCTGTAATATGGCCTTTTAAAACGTAATAAACAGCCTACACGTAAATCACGTTATTCCACGTGCCCAGACAGGTGGCCATCGGTCTAGTCCTTTCTGTCTCAATGGACTACGATGTAGTAAGTCTTTTTCCTGAGCACCAGGCCCTTAGAACGTTTCTAACTACGTGTACAGGCCTTCTGAGCCTGTAATATGGCTTTTTAAGGCCTTATGGAGAGCCTACACGTAAATCACGTTGTTCCACGTGCCCAGACAGGTGGCCATCGGTATACTCCATTCAATCTCAATAGACTACAATGTATTAAGTCGTTTTCCTTAGCGACAGAGCCTTAGAACGCTTCTAAGCACGTGCACAGGCCTTCTAAGCCTGTAATATGGCCTTTTAAAACGTAATAAACAGCCTACACGTAAATCACGTTATTCCACCTGCCCAGACAGGTGGCCATCGGTCTAGTCCTTTCTGTCTCAATGGAATACGATGTATTAAGTCTTTTTCCTGAGCACCAGGCCCTTAGAACACTTCTAACTACGTGCACAGGCCTTCTAAGCCTGTAATATGGCCTTTTACAGCCTAATAAAGAACCTACACGTAAATCACGTGGTTCCACGTGCCCAGACAGGTGGCCATCGTTCTAGTGCTTTCAATCTCAATGGATTACGATGTATTAAGTCGTTTTCCTTAGCGACAGGGCCTTAGAACGCTTCTAACTACGTGCACAGGCCTTCTAATCCTGTAATATGGCTTTTTACAGCCTAATAGAGAGCCTACACGTAAATCACGTGGTTCCACGTGCCAAGACAGGTGGCCTTCGGTGTAGTTCTGTCAATATCCATGGGACTACGATGTATTAAGTTGTTTACCTGAGCCCCAGGCCTTTAGAACGCTTCTAACTACGTGCACAGGCCTTTTAAGCCTGTAATATGGCCTTTTAAAGCCTAATAGAGAGCCTAGACGAAAATCACTTTGTTCCACCTGCCCAGCCAGGCGGCCATCGGTCTAGTCCTTTCAATCTCAATGGACTACGATATATTAAGTTGTTTTCCTGAGCGCCAGGACCTAAGAACGCTGCTAATTCCGTGCACAGGCCTTCTAAGCCTGTAATATGAGCTTTTACAGCATAATAAAGAGCCTACACGTAAATCACGTGGTTCCACGTGCCCAGACAGGTGGCAATCGCTCTAGTCCTTTCAGTCTCAATGGACTACGATGTATTAAGTCTTTTTCCTGAGCACCAGGCCCTTAGAACGCTTCTAACTACGTGCACAGGCCTTCTGAGCCTGTAATATGGCTTTTTAAGGCTTTATATAGAGCCTACACGTAAATCACGTTGTTCCACCTGCCCAGCCAGGCAGCCATCGGTCTAGTCCTTTCAATCTCAATAGACTACGATGTATTAAGTCGTTTTCCATAGCGACAGAGCCTTAAAACGCTTCTAAGCACGTGCACAGGCCTTCTAAGCCTGTAACATGGCCTTTTAAAACGTAATAAACAGCCTACACGTAAATCACGTTATTCCACGTGCCCAGACAGGTGGCCATCGGTCTAGTCCTTTCAGTCTCAATGGACTACGATGTATTAAGTCTTTTTCCTGAGCACCAGGCCCTTAGAACACTTCTAACTACGTGCACAGGCCTTCTAAGCCTGTAATATGGCCTTTTACAGCCTAATAAAGAACCTACACGTAAATCACGTGGTTCCACGTGCCCAGACAGGTGGCCATCGTTCTAGTGCTTTCAATCTCAATGGACTACGATGTATTAAGTCGTTTTCCTTAGCGACAGGGCCTTAGAACGCTTCTAACTACGTGCACAGGCCTTCTAATCCTGTAATATGGCTTTTTACAGCCTAATAGAGAGCCTACACGTAAATCACGTGGTTCCACGTGCCTAGACAGGTGGCCTTCGGTGTAGTTCTGTCAATATCCATGGACTACGATGTATTAAGTTGTTTACCTGAGCCCCAGGCCTTTAGAACGCTTCTAACTACGTGCACAGGCCTTTTAAGCCTGTAATATGGCCTTTTAAAGCCTAATAGAGAGCCTAGACGAAAATCACTTTGTTCCACCTGCCCAGCCAGGCGGCCATCGGTCTAGTCCTTTCAATCTCAATGGACTACGATGTATTAAGTTGTTTTCCTGAGCGCCAGGACCTAAGAACGCTGCTAATGCCGTGCACAGGCCTTCTAAGCCTGTAATATGAGCTTTTACAGCCTAATAAAGAGCCTACACGTAAATCACGTGGTTCCACGTGCCCATACAGGTGGCAATCGCTCTAGTCCTTTCAGTCTCAATGGACTACGATGTATTAAGTCTTTTTCCTGAGCACCAGGCCCTTAGAACGCTTCTAACTACGTGCACAGGCCTTCTGAGCCTGTAATATGGCTTTTTAAGGCTTTATATAGAGCCTGCATGTAAATCACGTTGTTCCACCTGCCCAGCTAGGCGACCATCGGTCTAGTCCTTTCAATCTCAATGGACTACGATGTATTAAGTCTTTTTCTTGAGCACCAGGCCCTTAGAACGCTTCTAACTACGTGCACAGGCCTTCTAAGCCTGTAATATGGCCTTTTACAGCCTAATAAAGAACCTACACGTAAATCACGTGGTTCCACGTGCCCAGACAGGTGGCCATCGGTCTAGTCCTTTCAATCTCAATAGACTACGATGTATTAAGTCGTTTTCTTGAGCACCAGGCCCTTAGAACACTTCTAACTACGTGCACAGGCCTTCTAAGCCTGTAATATGGCCTTTTACAGCCTAATAAAGAACCTACACGTAAATCACGTGGTTCCACGTGCCCAGACAGGTGGCCATCGGTCTAGTCCTTTCAATCTCAATAGACTACGATGTATTAAGTCGTTTTCCATAGCGACAGAGCCTTAGAACGCTTCTAAGCTACGTGCACAGGCCTTCTAAGCCTGTAATATGGCCTTTTAAAGCGTAATAAACAGCCTACACGTAAATCACGTTATTCCACGTGCCCAGACAGGTGGCCATCGGTCTAGTCCTTTCAGTCTCAATGGACTACGATGTATTAAGTCTTTTTCCTGAGCACCAGGCCCTTAGAACACTTCTAACTACGTGCACAGGCCTTCTAAGCCTGTAATATGGCCTTTTACAGCCTAATAAAGAACCTACACGTAAATCACGTGGTTCCACGTGCCCAGACAGGTGGCCATCGGTGTAGTGCTTTCAATCTCAATGGACTACGATGTATTAAGTCGTTTTCCTTAGCGACAGGGCCTTAGAACGCTTCTAACTACGTGCACAGGCCTTCTAATACTGTAATATGGCTTTTTACAGCCTAATAGAGAGCCTACACGTAAATCACGTGGTTCCACGTACCTAGACAGGTGGCCTTCGGTGTAGTTCTGTCAATATCCATGGACTACGATGTATTAAGTTGTTTACCTGAGCCCTAGACCCTTAGAACGCTTCTAACTAGGTGCACAGGCCTTCTAAGCCTGTAATATGGCCTTTTAAAGCCTAATAGAGAGCCTAGACGAAAATCACTTTGTTCCACCTGCCCAGCCAGGCGGCCATCGGTCTAGTTCTTTCAATCTCAATGGACTACGATGTATAAAGTCGTTTTCCTGAGCGCCAGGACCCAAGAACGCTGCTAATTCCGAGCACAGGCCTTCTAAGCCTGTAATATGAGCTTTTACAGCCTTATAAAGAGCCTACACGTAAATCACGTGGTTCCACGTGCCCAGACAGGTGGCAATCGCTCTAGTCCTTTCAGTCTCAATGGACTACGATGTATTAAGTCTTTTTCCTGAGCACCAGGCCCTTAGAACGCTTCTAACTATGTGCACAGGCCTTCTGAGCCTGAAATATGGCTTTTTAAGGCTTTATGGAGAGCCTACACGTAAATCACGTTGTTCCACCTGCCCAGCCAGGCAGCCATCGGTCTAGTCCTTTCAATCTCAATAGACTACGATGTATTAAGTCGTTTTCCTTAGCGACAGAGCCTTAGAACGCTTCTAAGCACGTGCACAGGCCTTCTAGGCCTGTAATTTGACCTTTTAAAACGTAATAAACAGCCTTCACGTAAATCACGTTATTCCACGTGCCCAGACAGGTGGCCATTGGTCTAGTCCTTTCAGTCTCAATGGACTACGATGTATTAAGTCTTTTTCCTGAGCACCAGGCCCTTAGAACACTTCTAACTACGTGCACAGGTCTTCTAAGCCTGTAATATGGCCTTTTACAGCCTAATAAAGAACCTACACGTAAATCACGTGGTTCCACGTGCCTAGACAGGTGACCTTCGGTGTACTTCTGTCAATATCCATGGACTACGATGTATTAAGTTGTTTACCTGAGCCCCAGGCCCTTAGAACGCTTCTAACTACGTGCACAGGGCTTCTAAGCCTGTAATATGGCCTTTTAAAGCGTAATAAAGAGCCTACACGTAAATCACGTTATTCCACGTGCCCAGACAGGTGGCCATCGGTCTAGTCCTTTCAGTCTCAATGTACTACGATGTATTAAGTCGTTTTTCTGAGCACCAGGCCCTTTAGAGGCATCTAACTACGTGCACAGGCCTTCTAATCCTGTAATATGGCCTTTTACAGCCTAATAAAGAGCCTACACGTAAATCACGTGGTTCCACGTGCCCAGACAGGTGGCCATCGCTCTAGTCCTTTCAGTCTCATTGTACTACGATGTATTAAGTCGTTTTCCTTAGCGACAGGGCCTTAGAACGCTTCTAACTACGTGCACAGGCCTTCTAAGCCTGTAATATGAGGTTTTACAGCCTAATAAAGAGCCTACACGTAAATCACGTGGTTCCACGTGCCCAGACAGGTGGCCATCGGTCTGGTCCTGTCAATCGCCATGGACTACGATGTATTAAGTCGTTTTACTGAGCGCCAGGCCCCTAGAACGCTTCTAACTACGTGCACAGGCCTTCTAAGCCTGTAATATGGCCTTTTAAAGCGTAATAAAGAGCCTACACGTAAATCACGTTATTCCACGTGCCCAGACAGGTGGCCATCGGTCTAGTCCTTTCAGTCTCAATGTACTACGATGTATTAAGTCGTTTTTCTGAGCACCAGGCCCTTAGAGCGCTTCTAACTACGTGCACAGGCCTTCTAATCCTGTAATATGGCCTTTTACAGCCTAATAAAGAGCCTACACGTAAATCACGTGGTTCCACGTGCCCAGACAGGTGGCCATCGCTCTAGTCCTTTCAGTCTCAATGTACTACGATGTATTAAGTCCTTTTCCTGAGCACCAGGCCCTTAGAACGCTTCTAACTACGTGCACAGGCCTTCTAAACCTGTAATATGGCCTTTTAAAACGTAATAAACAGCCTACACGTAAATCACGTTATTCCACGTGCCCAGACAGGTGGCCATCGGTCTAGTCCTTTCAGTCTCAATGGACTACGATGTATTAAGTCTTTTTCCTGAGCACCAGGCCCTTAGAACACTTCTAACTACGTACACAGTCCTTCTAAGCCTTTAATATGGCCTTTTACAGCCTAATAAGGAACCTACACGTAAATCACGTGGTTCCACGTGCCCAGACAGGTGGCCATCGGTCTAGTCCTTTCAATCTCAATGGACTACGATGTATTAAGTCGTTTTCCTTAACGACAGGGCCTTAGAACGCTTCTAACTACGTGCACAGGCCTTCTAATCCTGTAATATGGTTTTTTACAGCCTAATAGAGAGCCTACACGTAAATCACGTGGTTCCACGTGCCTAGACAGGTGGCCTTCGGTGTAGTTCTGTCAATATCCATGGACTACGATGTATTAAGTTGTTTACCTGAGCCCCAGGCCCTTAGAACGCTTCTAACTACGTGCACAGGGCTTCTAAGCCTGTAATATGGCCTTTTAAAGCCTAATAGAGAACATAGACAAAAATCACTTTGTTCCACCTGCCCAGCCAGGCGACCATCGGTCTAGTCCTTTCAATCTCAATGGACTACAATGTATTAAGTCGTTTTTCTGAGCACCAGGCCCTTAGAACGCTTCTAACTACGTGCACAGGCCTTCTAATCCTGTAATATGGCCTTTTACAGCCTAATAAAGAGCCTACACGTAAATGAGGTGGTTCCACGTGCACAGACAGGTGGCCATCGGTATACTCCTTTCAATCTCAATAGACTACAATGTATTAAGTCGTTTTCCTCAGCAACAGAGCCTTAGAACGCTTCTAAGCACGTGCACAGGCCTTCTAAGCCTGTAATATGGCCTTTTAAAACGTACTAAACAGCCTACACGTAAATCACGTTTTTCCACGTGCCCAGACAGGTGGCCATCGGTCTAGTCCTTTCAGTCTCAATGGACTACGATGTATTAAGTCTTTTTCTTGAGCACCAGGCCTTAGAACACTTCTAACTACGTGCACAGGCCTTCTAAGCCTGTAATATGGCCTTTACAGCTAATAAAGACCTACACGTAAATCACGTGGTTCCAGTGCCAGACAGGTGGCCATCGGTCTAGTGCCTTTCATCTCAATGGACTACGATGTATTAAGTCGTTTTCCTAGCGACAGGGCCTTAGAACGCTTCTAACTACGTGCACAGGCCTTCTAATCCTGTAATATGGCTTTTTACAGCCTAATAGAGAGCCTACACGTAAATCACGTGGTTCCACGTGCCATGACAGTGGCCTTCGGTGTAGTTCTGTCAATATCCATGGACTACGATGTATTAAGTTGTTTTTACTGAGCCCCAGGCCCTTAGAACCGCTTCTAACTACGTGCACAGGCCTTCTAAGCTGTAATATGGCCTTTTAAAGCCTAATAGAGAGCCTAGACGAAAATCACTTTGTTCCACCTGCCCAGCCAGGCGCCATCGGTCAGTTATCTTTCAACTCTCAATGACTACGATGTATAAAGTCGTTTTCCTGAGGCGCCAGGACCTTAAGAAGCTGCTAATTCGAGCACAGGCCTTCTAAGCCTGTAATATGAAGCTTTTACAGCCTAATTAAGAGCCTACACGTAAATCACGTGGTTCCACGTGCCCAGACAGGTGGCAATCGCTCTAGTCCTTTCAGTCTCATGGACTACTGATGTATTAATGTCTTTTTCCTGAGCACAAAGCCTTAGAACGCTTCATAACTATGTGCACAGGCTTCTGACCTGAATATGGCTTTTTA
>JASGCC010000435.1:0-115337 GCA_030067915.1 Hydractinia echinata | reverse complement strand
CGACTTCAAAGAAAATTTCGGCGACATCAAAGCGAAAATGACGATATCCACTATGACCGTCCACATTACACTCCGTATTATTATATAAGACTAGGGACCACCTAGGACCAATTTGGTAATTTCCCAAACCTAGGTCCCCAAATCCGTTTCGGAATGGACGGTTGATGACGTCTTCAAAAAACCTTCAAACCCTAATATCTCCGCAACTGTTTGTCAAAAGTACATGATCCTATACATTTTCTTGATCACCGTTTCAAGATCTATACGATAAAGGCAACATGTATACTAATTTCTAAAAAAATTTTTGGGGGTCGGGCCATTGCTGACGTCAGCAAAATTTTTAAATTGTGTTATATCTCATTAACCGTTCATCAAAAGCACATCATCATATACATTTTCTTGATCAGCAGTTTAAGCTCTACACAATAGAGGCAACGTGAAAACAAGGCTCTATTTTTATTTTTTTTGTGGATGGGTTGCTGACGTCATCAAAATTCAAATGACCCTCCTTTTTCATTTTTATCCTGCCTCAGTGGATTTCTATGGAGTAATCCACTTAGGCAGAAGGACAATGGAAAATTAGGTTGTTTGAATTTTGATGACATCAGCAAGTATTTCAGTATTATTGAATACTGCCTTTTACCAAAAAAATAATCTGAAAATGCATAAAAAGTCATAATTTAACAAAAAAGTTCTTAAAATCTAACACAAAATATCTAATGTCAAATCGCATGAAATCCTCCCAACAAAACTTCAGACAAAATATGAAAAACAACGGCGTGCAAGGTGTAAAATCTAGTTGGTAGAAAGTTACAACATTGACAGTCACAACCCAGTCAGTTACGACAACAATAGTAATAATGTCAGAAATAACACATCTCAAATATGTATACATCTTATATATTATGTGATTATGTTGAAAACCAATATTTTAATCTGAAGTGTCGAAAAGAAAGGCTTGCAACAGTAAGCACAGATCTATGAAAATAAGTTGTTTACGCATTTTAAACATTGTCTTTTCCTTAAATGCTTATACAACAATACAACCTGAACAATATCAAAAAGCCAAACTTAAACAAACACAAAACACCAAAAAACAAAAAGTTAAACTTTGAAAAATCATTTATTCAGTTGCATACCATCCTCTCCCACAAAAATATGCACAAAATGTAAAAATTAACCGGTTAATTTTGTCTAATGATTCGTACTGACTTTACCAAACATTTTAAACTGAAATGTTGAAAAAGCAATGAGCAAGGAGTAAATTTCAAATCAACAAAAATTGTTATTTTGAAAACATTGTATATATGGTCCTTCCTCGCAAAAGTTTACAATAAATGTAGAACACAAAGGTTTCTGAGGAGCAAATCAAAATATGAACAAAAATCAGGTCAATTGGCATGTTCTATATTGTCTCCACTCATAAAATATTCCACAAAAAGGATATGAAACCCATCAAATTCAACTCAGAAAAAGCAGTCATTTCAGTGCATACAAAAATACAACTTGGAAAGTGTAGAATATCAAATTATTTTTTTTGTATATATACTTGCATATGGTCCTCCCTCACAACAGTTAAACAGTTTCAGTCTGAACATTCAGTAATTTTTTATCATCGCCAAATATTTATTCCCGCAATATTTTGTGAAGTTCTCAACAAAAAATATAAAAAAATCAACTTACACAACAGCTCACAGTTTAATTGTACAAAAATTTGTTCTTTCAGTATTTTTCATGTGGTCTTTGTCCACAAAAGTTTACACAGCATTTAAAAAACAGCAGTTTGCAACACAAACAATATAAACGGCAACCATACTATTCTCTGCTGAGAAATTTTAACCACAAATGTCAGAAACCCAGGTAAATTTCCCCAAAAATGTCAACAACCTTTGTAAAAATATCAACCACCACCCTTGTAAAAATATATAACCTGGTAATTTACATGCGGGTTCACAGAAATTTAACAGGATGTCAACAACAAAACAATAAAACTTACTTAACGCACACACTTTAGTTTTACAAAATCATCCCTCTTAAAGTTAAGTTTGCAGAAAACGTGAGAAAAATTATTCCTCACACTACCCTAAAAGTTCAATAAGTCTTTGAAAGATTTTGTGGCTTGTTACATCATAATTTGTGCTCAAATAAAATCCTATGTTTGACTACTAAGGTGGATATCGTTACCTTTGTTCGAAACATGAATGTTGGTGCACAAAACAACCAAAGAGGAAACGGAATAATATTGGCAGATTATAAATGTGTCATTTTCAAAATTTAAAGTTGATATGCTTACCAATCAGATTGATTTCCAGTATTGGTAGCAAAAGTTTCATAGCTATGCTAAAAAAATAAATAAACATACCTAGTCGTAAATTACAGCAAATAAATTTAACTGTTATTATTTTGTTATTTTCAAATGTGGAAAAAAAACTACTTTTACAACAATCGCAACGATGACTAATTACAAATTTATTGTTTTCTCAAATTAAACAATAATTCGATCAATCACTCAATCGATCAGTCACTTGATCCAACCAACTATTAACAAACTAATCAATCAACTAACCAACCAACAAACCAATCAATCAACCAACCAACCAACCAGCCAACAAACCAACCAGAAAGTTAAACAAACCAATAGATTAGACAAATCAACAAGTAAAACAAACAAATGCAAATAAACTAAGATCTATCCACCTTGACCTTATTTTATGTCAGAGAGTCTTGACTAGACTTTACTCGGTCAAAGTTGTTCTTAGGCCCTTTTAAAGAAAATTATGGAAAATATAATCATCCTTTCCTGTTACAGACAGACAAACACATTCACAAAGAGCATTAGTATATACGACTAGTCGAACAACCCGTGAAAAAATTCAATTGATTACGGAGTTCCCTTTCGTAGGTAGTGCATGTTTACTGGCATTATTTGCATAAAAAGTTTTTTATACAATCTAATTATTTACATTCAGTACTATAATGGTATAATAACATTTGTTTTTTATTCTTAGTTTTAAATAAGCTAGGCATACTAGCTAGCTTATGATGATATGAGTAGCTTGCTGATTTTGTCGCAAACATGAAATTTCAAGTTGCTTTTCAAAATTAGTGATGTTGGTGGCTTATATCATGTGTCTCCTGTTATTGTATGTACACTATTTTCCAACCAACATCTGTGAAAATAACATTAACTAGATTACTGATCGTTGATCTTAATTGTAAGAGTACCCATTTATGTTTTTTAATTGAAACAGAAAATGTGGTTTTGGCAGTATATAAATCACATATTTGTGATTTTATCATACTTATTTGACTTTCTTTGTATTAGGAAAACTTTGACATTAAACTCCTTCTTTTCGGTATTGAAGTACTAGAATGTAAGACCTCTTTCAAGCAACTGACAACTTTTCTTAGGATGTTCTCGCTTTTTTTTGTCACATTTTAAGCCTCTGCCCTTGATCGTATTTTTTGTTGAGTTTTAACATTTTAAAGCATAATTTCTCTTCATATGAACGTACCGCTTTCAGAAAAATAAAGACATTTTTTTTTTACAATTAAGAGTTTGTCGTCCATGTGAACCCAGCTTTAGTATCACATTAATTAATCGAGACTGTTGCCTAGGCCTTATCATTGAATCAATAAACTTTAATCTTGCTAAAGTTTATAATAAAGTATAAATGTGTAACTACATAACTACATTTAGCATAAAAAAGATTATTTAAAAATTATACTTTCATCAACTGTATTTGGCTCACTTTTTAGCCAGAGATAGCAAGCAGCAACCCCAGTTGCAGCTAAAAAATGAGATTGGTGAAGATAACACAAAATAGTGTTGGTTAGAATAAAACTTTTATTCATAGCTTAGCTAGCTGGTCACAATATAAGTTGCAGATCAGGTTGGTTAAGGTGACACAAAAGAAAACAATAATATTGGCCGAATGTAACAAATTAAATAAAAACAGAACAGCATAAATACAGTTAGCTAGTTGTAACTCAACACCACGACATCCAAAATGACTGTTGTAACCCCAGCTCTGATCGTTTCATTTTCCTTCGCCAACATGTTAAGACCGAGAAAAATTAATGATTGGTTATTTATATTAATCAAGACTGGTGATTAGTTTACTATGCGCAAGCGATCAGAAAAAAGCAGTAGAAATACATCGCTTTTGTTGTTTGTTGCTTCAAAATTCCGTGCGTGGTTAATATGACTTGATTTTGCCGACAGACAGAATATAAGTATAATTAGTATAAAGATGGTTCAGAAGATATCAGGGTTTAAATATTTTGATGACGTCAGCAAAGGCTCAATATACAAAAAAGTTTTGTTTAGAAATTATTTTCAATGTTACATCCGCTGTGTGAATCTGAAACGCTGATCAATGCTACGTGCTTATTTAAATAAATAGATTTGTCAGCAACGTGAAAGTGTTAACATGTTGGAGAAAAGAAAAAAAGGCAAGGAATTATGTTCGTGCAAGGAGGTTTAGTTCGTGTTAAAAAGTGTATGTTTACGTTGCTATCTTGTATTTGTACTTAATATTTGGTCCTTTAGTCTCATGCAGCTGAATGTTATTACTTAAAAATATCCAAGCGGGGTATGCCTGCGCTGCTACGCGACTGATGAAAGTTTTACTAAGGAGAGTTACAAAGCAATTAGGAGTGTTTTTCGAACCAAACGAAAGCAATCAAGGGCTTTCCGGACCAACCGAAGGCATAGAAGACTTTATTTAATAGGTAACTAGTTGATAAGGCCGTGGGAAAATCCACAAGGCAGAAGAACAATGGAAGAATATAGGATGTTTTAGGAGTTTTGCTGACGTCAGCATACCAAAAGTCTTTTGGCGAAATTTGTTTACACGTTGCCTGTAATATTCAGAGCTTAAAATGCTGGTGAAGAAAATGCTGACGAGCCCTGACATTGGTCAAAACGATATTAAAATATGTGAATATAAACCTTAAAAGTTTTTTCAATACTTAACATGATGCTTTGTTTTTTCCTGTTCATCCGCCCCTGTAAACAAACTAATTAAGTCATAATTACTCGAAAGTAAGTATGATTAAGTTCCAACAATAAAGTAATTGAAAAAAAAATGCGAATTTTATGCAGCCATTACAAACCATCACAAGCAGTAAATTAGTGAAACAAACTAATTAAGTCATAATTACTCGAAAGTAAGTATGATTAAGTTCCAACAATAAAGTAATTGAAAAAAAAATGCGAATTTTATGCAGCCATTACAAACCATCACAAGCAGTAAATTAGTGAAACAAACTAATTAAGTCATAATTACTCGAAAGTAAGTATGATTAAGTTCCAACAATAAAGTAATTGAAAAAAAATGCGGAATTTTATGCAACCCTTACAAACAATCACAAGCAGTAAATTAGTGAAACAAACTAATTAAGTCATAATTACTCGAAAGTAATTATGATTAAGTTCCAACAATAAAGTAATTGAAAAAAAAATGCGGAATTTTATGCAACCCTTACAAACAATCACAAGCAGTAAATTAGTGAAACAAACTAATTAAGTCATAATTACTCGAAAGTAATTATGATTAAGTTCCAACAATAAAGTAATTGAAAAAAAAATGCGGAATTTTATGCAACCATTACAAAAAATCACAAGCAGTAAATTAGTGTGATCTGGAAATGTTTATCATTTTAAACACATTTTAGATGTTGCGTGTACAACTGCGTTGATACAAACATCGATCGCAACGAGCAAACACAAAACATGCAGATTACTTAGACTGACTAAAAATAAAATAAATTTGTTTTAAAAAGTTAAAATGTTCATATATGTTCTTTTGAACGTTTTTTCTTTTTGTCTTTGAAAACTAAATTGGATGCAATCGAACTTAAATCAAACATTATCTTTTTCGAGTAAAACCTGATTTTTACACAAAAGTCGTTTTTAGAAAATAGTCCTGGTTTTACATTAATCAGGCAAACTTTTTGAAACTAGTTATCTGTTAATAAATGCAATTTCAGTCAGCGTATCGACGTCGCAAGCTCGGTCAACTTTAGATAACATTACTCGATACATGTTGAAAACAATGTTTATATTGTACTAATATTATGTCAAATCATTAAATCATTATTTTTTGAATAAAACTGTCTTTTACATGTTACACCCCAAATAGACTAATTATACATAAATTGTAAAAACGATAGGCTAGCTTTTGTGTAAGCAAAGTATTAAATTTTTCAACTATAAATGCATTCTCTGTGGAAACGGACAACATCTAACTGTTGTAATTTATCAAAGTATCTTTTTCTAGACCAATAAAAAAATGCAAACTCAAGTTCCATAAAAAAATAGAACGCTTTTTAACGAAATGCATTATGGGTGTCGTTGGGAAAAGTTGTAAAGAATGTAATCGTCTTTGTCTACCACAGAATGAAAGATTTAGAGTATTAATATACCCGTGATACTTATTAAAAAACATTTTGTAAAGAAAAATTTGTTTACCTGTTTATTTTTATTTAGATACCTTCGTGGTAAGGTTGTTCCTACTCTTCATAAACTGTTAGGGTCTCCTTGATGCTGCTATGTCTTTCTTACTTTAAAGAAATAAAGATATTTTAATAAGCTTAATCGCAAACTTAATTACATTAGAAGTAAGTTGAGCCATATCTCGTCATTAGGATAAAATTCTGAGAGATATTATCATTAAATCCCTGTGGAATTAACTATGGTTGTTGGAATTGTTTGGTTGAGAAATCCTACTAGGGATTGTTGTAATGCATAATTGAATTTATGCCCTTCAATCCCCCAATCGGTAATTTCATATTGAAATAATATCCCCCTTCAATATTTGATAAAGGTTCAAATTTAGTGCGTTTTATGACTTTCACCCCTCCCATTCTTTAATATTTAAAGATACCTTAAATCTTACAGTTCAGAAGGTTCAAATTTATCGCATTTATAGATTCAACAAAGTTTTTTTATATAAAGTTAAGACATGGCAACTTATTAGTTAACAGAGAAATCTAAAGAGATCACATCTGGGACAGTCAGCTTGATCCAGAACAACTATATGGCAGTGTAAATTCTGGGACTGGGATATCGACCCTCACCTCAGACCTGTTGCTTATCAACTATCGAGGGTATACCTCTATACAAATTAACGCACATCATTCCCCACCTCAGACTCGCTGGACAGAGAGTATGCAACTCTCTGTACACATTCTTGAACATCAAGAGTTGATGGATGTTGTATATTGCATCAAATGATCATTAGAATAAAAGTGATGCATTAATTCAGTGAATTTGAAAGTACACTCAATGACTATGATAGATGTAAGTGTGGGTGTAGAATTGTAGTGGATGGTAAACTTCTATGTTGGTTCTGTTATCGAGACTACATCACTTATATTGAAGTATGTATGTGGAAACTGTGAAGCTATAGAACTGAATCTTTGTTTGGATTTACAAAATTGTAATGTCTAAAATTGCTTTTAAAAAGAAGACTATAAAATCAAAGGACTTCTACACCAATGTTAATCTATGTAATATTAAGGATGTGATGGTAGGAAATATAGTAGTAGGTGAGGCATTACCATGTAATAAGTGTAAAGATGAGATATACGTGATAGGATACCTATCTAATGATGACGAAGACCCAAAAAAATGTCTATTCTCATGGTATGTCTCAATATAGTCCAGGCTCCGCTTTAACAATGTCATTTAATGTTATTGACTACCCAGAATGGTTGTCTAAGTACTTACAGATATTGTAGAGGGTAGAAGATTAACAGATCGTAAATTCATTTGAAAGAATGGAATTGGTAAAATCACAACAAACTCATAGTGAAGATGATAGGAAATAAGTATTCCAAGGATCATGCAGAGCAATTATCACGTTTACAAATGTATATAAACATGAACGTAACTTCTACGTTCAGACCTACGTAGAAGAATGTGCATATAAGAAGGTATCAATGCATACGATTAATTACCTTAATAACTCTGGTGATGACGATAAGAGTGTGATGTAGTATGGTTCCCTAATCGAGACATATAATAGATTTCATTATATAAGAGTTAATATGATAAATAAATGCGAAGAGAAATAGGTAGTGTAACTTTAATAAGGAAGGAGGCGACAAGGTTAAATATAAGGGTAGATCTATTATGTCTATAGAAGAGCTTAAGGAAGCAATTAGTGAACTTTAAAGTGTGAACTTTATTGATATATCAGTGTAGACCATAGGTCTATACTGCGCAATCCGTGTACAAGCTGCGCAAAGGAGAAATCTAGAAGTATACATGGAGGAACCTAACAAAAAAGCAAAACGCCTTATACGATATGTAGAACAACTGGTTGATCCTCTCACAGTAGAAGCATTCTGCTAGCAATTTTGTGAACCCTGAGGACGTTCAAAACAGAGTATTTTGGTGGATTTTCTGGAGTATTGGTTGCATACTGTACAGATTGATTTTTTTAAACAACACCTTGTCCTTACACTCTTGTTGCCCTTTAGCTACTAGCTCTGCCCGTTCCTTCTGACTCTCTAGCGCTGCTTTTCTTGCATCGTTAAGCGGATTTCGTAGTCACTCACCGTTTCATTATCTATAGCTTTGAAGATAATACTAACAATAGAGTTCAATCTTAATTCTGCTAAGAGTCTAATACTTGTATTTTTTTGTGCCTTTAGGTTCAATTTCCTAAATGCATTCCTTAATCCTGCTTGACCTAAACTTAACGCTAAAGCAATAGCAATAGCAATGCATACAGGTGTACCAACACTTGTTGTTAATGCAGCAATACCGGCACTACTTGTATTACCTAATAATGTATAATCATTCCATTTTACAATTGTGCCATAGGTTTTAAATCTCTTGGAGAGTTAATCACGCTCTTTAATCTCTTCTTTAATCTATATACTTGACTTGCTATATTTCTTTCCATGTCTTGTGCACTTGGTGGTAATGCAGGATATAGTGTTTCATCTTTATTAGAGAATCTGCATGGTAATTGCTGTAAAAGCCACATTTTTTCGGTCAACATAAACTCAAGTCTCTCTGTTGATTCCTTTAGAGGGGGGGGGTTAAGATTCAACATTATCATGCTTCTATAAGTTGCTTTCTTGATAGGGAGTATGGCAGGAATTTTCTTGCTTTTCATGAGGTAGTTCTCTTTATCAAGCGATAGGCAGACAAGTCGTAGCCTCAAGAACTTGTTAGTCTTGTACCTACCTTTGTAATCACCCTTAGTGTAATACTTTACAAAAGTAGATAACCTTAAAATCAGCCTTAGCTCGGTTTTGATAGTTACTGTCATCCTACCAGCAACTGTAAGTCTGAAGAGGTTGTTGTAAAAGACCTTTGCCTTACACTGCACGTGCATATTGATGTTGGCTTGAATATCTAGGATCTGTTGAATAGAATACGTATAACGTTTTTGTTAGGATCGGTACCTACATCCCTTATAGCGAGTTGATTGTTGTAAAACAGGTTAAACCAGGCAGGTTGAATGTTGATCGACTTTAAAACGTTATTCGTGCACTAACCTAGATATTCGTCAAACACTACAAGGTTCTTAATGTCAGTGATCCATCAATGCTTCATGTTTATTTTGGATGAATGGCAATATATTGCTACAACCCTAAGGTAAGGTATCTATCCAATCACGGTGAGTATCTAGAGCGTCTCGTAGCAAAGAATCTAACGAAGCAGCAGATCACCATTAATAAACATGGAGACTCTTTTATGTAGATTTTGAAAACATTTTTAATAGACTCCCCTTATCACGGACAGTCTAATCAGTCAGTGGTCTGTGTATCCTTCCTCGTTATGGCAACTTCAACTCAATTTTGCCACCTTTTATGCTACCTGCACATGTGGTATATTTAAGAGACACTTGCCCTCGTTGCAATCTATGGTTCGAGCCATCTACTTGTTCCATACCTACTTCTAGATTCACAAGATCTTGTCAGAGTTTGAGATTCACCAGCTTGCTCCAAATGATTTCAACGTCTGAACAACCCTTTGAACCAGCTGCAGCGACTTGTCAGCGAATTCAAAGTGCTTCTACACGAATCTGCATGGAGGAACCAATACATCCTATAAATCTGGTAATCTAAGCGTCAAAACTATCCTGGTGCGGGGCTTAATCTTTTTAATAGGGTATCATAGTCTAGATGGATCATGAAAAAGTCACAAGGTCTTATGCGTGTATGTGTAGAACGATTATCACAAAATGTGAGATTTTACGCTTATTTCTTCTTAGAAAGTCAAGCTAACAATAGGTTACGTACAACAGGTTATAAAGGTAGTGTTATCGATGCTCAGCGTCCATACACCACGTCGTTTAAAGATCTTATCATTAGGCCACAGACACAGGCAAGAAAACTGGCATTACTACTTCTAAGGCATGCTGATGTATGCACGCAATAAGATCGATTTCACTGTAGCCATTGGTGTGTACATGATACCTAGTGATACGAATCTATATTTCAGGAAAATTCTAAATCTTGATCAACCAATAGCTTTTTCACATTGGTTAATATCTCTATGGCCAATAATTTAATCACACATTGCCCAACGACGCAGCGTGTAGAGGTCGCTGTATACTACATACAGCAAAAACGCTACCGGCTCTAGAGCCAAGCGGAATAAATAAGACTTTTCCTTTCAATTACTTTAGTTTTAAAGCTAAATAAAAGTTCTTAAACATATTTTCCAGTTCTGATATAGTTGGCATGGAAAGTTGCAAAAAATGGCCCGAAAATTCGTGTTTTCCTGATTTTCTAGTAAAATCCGAAAAAGTCTGGAAATTGGATTAATCAGGTGTCGAAAACTTACAGAAGGATTCTACTTGATGAAAAAAAGGTGTGTTGTATGTTTCAAGTTCAAAGGGTAATCCTAAGAAGAGTTATATTTTCTCGATTATAAGGATTTCCTATAGATTTTTAGGGGTAGTTTCAAGTAACAACCAATATGTAAGCCTCTGGGAGGTGTAGGACCTAAACATTTGGCATGCAGGTGTGTAATAGATAAATATTAAAACTCGATTAGTATAATGCAATGTAGCGTAAAGGAGTTAGAGACCTTAAGTATTAATAGTAATATTATATCTGTGTCACGTGGATCTATTGGTAGTGATCCAGAAAATAAATTATGAGTATTTATTTATAGTGATGATGCATTAGAAATCACAAGACGAAGTAGGAGATCTTGTGGCTCTGAGCTTGTTTATCAAAACAATTGATACAAGTGATAACACTTGAAGAATTGGAGTGTGAAAATAAAAACAAACAAGAAGTTATTAGTAGATTAGAATGTGATGTATATGAACTATCGGATGAGATTGATAAAAAATCGTAAGATGTATTAGTACTTCAAGATGAAATACAATGAACAAACTATTAAGGAATTAAAATATCAGGTTTGTATAAAGTACAGTGTGAACCCTGATGTATTAGCAATGCAAAAGCCTCGTTAAAGGTCTGCAGCTTTTTAGATACCTATATGATAAGCCCCATCACTCTTTCACATGTTCTGGAGATACATCAACATCCTTGAAAACCTGGATCAATTCTTTAGAAACAAAACTACGATCGGGATCATTTGCAAGGTAGTAAAAGACACGACTGTTAGGTTCTGTTATAATACGAAATAGTCTATACGTTTTCTTGCTCCAGTAAGCGTCTGTTGCATGCCTTTTCTGATCACTATAATGTTCCCCAACTTGTAACAGGTAAAGGTGAAGATCGTCTTCTAGTAAAGGCTTTTCATCAAAGTACTGTTCAAGCTTAGCAAGCGATACCTTATCAAGTTTGATGGACTTGCTAGGTTTCATCCCGATCATCTGAGTTTTGATGTTGTTAGGGATTCTCACTGTAGAGTAAAAATATTTTACCTATGTACTACTAGTCTCCTCTGTTACTAACTTTTGTGAATCTTGTTGCTTGAAGTGTCTTTCTGCAATGATCTTGTTGAACGACTCAACAAAGGCTGTAAAAGTTTTATGATGCTTTTTTGTAGCACGCTTGAACTCTACACCTTTACCTTCTTTTAGATATCCTTGATCATGTCTGTGTCGTCTGCAGATTCTTTCGTCCTCAAAGGTCTTGCTACCTTAATCCTTCTGATGTATTAGTTCAAAGAAGACTTGAATTAATCTTCTTGCACACATAAAAAATCCTTTATATTACGCGGGTTTTTTTGTATATATAAAAACCTTATTTATAAGGACATTGTGAGTAAGATTTTCCGAAAATTTGAGAACATTTTAAGAAGAAGTTTCTATTTTCATAATTTTAGAGGTACAGAAACAATTAAAAAACATTAAAAATTGGCATATTGGTGGAACAATTAGGAAAATGCCTCCGTAATAATTTAGACTGGCACCTGTGTTTTCACCTACCAGAATGCGCACGCATGTACAAAAATCTGCAAGCTATTTCAGCCTTTTTTAAACATTGAGTAGTCATCTATACTAATCCGTTTTTGGTGAGTATGAAATTAGGTATTATCATTGCGCTATGGAGATTAGTATTCGCCCTAAGACATAAGGCGTAACACTAATATAAATGTACCAGCAGATCTTCGTGCAGAAATTAAACGAACCATATTGAAGTGGAATGACTCACAGTTCATAAAAGAATATCAGCCTTTTTTATTTCACTCTATTATTCTAAAAAAATAAATTATTTATAAACATGATTTTAATATAAAACATCTTCGTTTTTTTATACCTTAAAATTAATCATGGTTGGACATTTTGATTCGTTGATTCTTTATGGCAATAAAAAAACTATAATTTATTATAGTTTATTTTATATATATTTCTTATTTATTATATAACTCGTCTAAGAAATATTTATCCCACGCAGGGTAAACTTTCTGTTTTTTTTCTAAATCGTTGACACTGAATTTGCACCTCAACTGCTCTCGAATGAACATCAAATGGCCAAAGACACTAAAGTCTGTACGAAATTTAAACTTCGTCCAGAAATGAACAAATGCGAACTATCATTACTGAGTTTAGTGACGGCTTTATTATCATTTATACTCCTTATTGTCGCGTTATCTTCGAAAGAGTGGATAGTTTCGAAAGGTGAAGTGGTGAACTGCCATTGTGTCAATGTCACGAGATGCGATACACCTAAGACTATATCGAAGCGAGAATGTAGTAACACAATATGGGAACAAACTTACAGCTTATTCTCGACATGTTTCGAAATTGTTGACGATAAGAAAATAATTATACAGAAATGCGTTGATTTTACAGAATTCAGGGATGCAATGTGTAAATCGAAGGGAACTGGAGATGAAGTGTTCAAAGGTAAGCCTACCCATAATGCACTGTGGTTTGATGCACGTACAAAAATTAATACATTAATTAGTTCTTAAATCTGTTTCAGTAAATTTAACTACCAGGGAGTGAACAAAATATAGTCCTAGTTTTTAAGCAAGTCCGTTTAGTAGTTTCAGTTGGAAGTCATTCTCGTCTCAAGACCTCTTTGGGGTAAACGTCAAGTTTTACCTTATTTAGGTCTTGGGACGAGAATGGTTGGTTCACCATTCACTACTACCACACGAAAACACCACCATTTTTTGACGATGTAGATATTGACGACAGCAAAATGCACCGAAGTCAACAATGTAGTTTTTTATTCCCATGAAAGGAAATTAAAAAAAAATTTATATTAATTTGATTTTTACCTATTTACTTTTTATTTTCCTTTTAGAACAAGTTAGTCGGTTTATATACAACCAATATATCACTTTTTTGTGCGTCACCACAGCTCTTATCATTACTTTACTATCACTTCTGGTAGCCATCATGAAGACATCCTTATTCAAAAAACAGACCAATAACTTAATCTTATATTATTCATCTGTAGTTTTTAGCGCATGTGCAGGTAGGTGACCATATTTTATTCAAAACAAAACAACATCTCGTTTCCAGGGTATCTAGCCTTTTTAATTAAGTTGATTGCATTGTTGGTCGCTTCTTAATAACGGCTCAGGGACCAAGTGACCTTGGGGACGAGAATGATACCAACAAAGTACACTATGTTGCAAGCTTTTATGTTTTCTTGTTAGCAATCTTTATCATGGTAGCTTTGATAGTAGCGTACTCCAATTTGGCTTTCATCAAGAAACCAAGCGAGGTAAAACTTACAAGCGATGACAGCAAGATGAATTATCAAGCCAACATTGGATATGGTTATGGTATAACGATACTTATTTTAGGCTTGGTAATTCTTGGTATAATGCTGAACATTTTAGAATATAAAATAACAAAGAGACAGCAAACTATGACAAAGGTGAAAGTAATAAAAACGGCGCCTCATTCAGGAAACCTTGCGTATCATGAAGCGCAGCTTGATTGGCACGATAATTTGGAAGAAGAGCAGCTTGATTGCGATGGGGAAATCGAGACAACGGTTTGGTAGACAAAAGTTAATAAAATTTATTTTGTTAAATATTCGTTACAAAAAAGCAACAAAACCCAACCTCGTTCCCAGGGCATTTTGCCTCTTTAATTAAGTTGATAGCATTGTTGGCCACTCCGTAATAACGGCTCAGGGGCCACAAGACCCTGGGGACGAGGTTGCATAAAACCACGTGACTATTGTAATTTGTCATCGATGTAACGATAAGTGACGCATGATTTACTCAAACGATTTTATAATTTCAGCGCGGCTGAATATGACAATCCACAAACATTTGTATACGTTAGATTTTTTACATTTAATTGTTCGTGAAAATCGATACCCGCGTGTAATGTGTAACCGCGTGTAACCGTTAATCAGGGAAATGATTACAAACAAATAAAGATGATTTTTTCTCTCCCAGAAAAACACGAACATAGAAATGATGTTACCAGCGCCCTCTTTTTCTTTAAATTATTGTTAATTGCTAAAATTTAAAAATACTTTTAACAAATGACTTAAAGGGCAGCCATATGCTTCAGACTGTCTCTCCTGCGCTACTTATATTATCTTACTGAGAACTTGAGAACTCATGTACCCTATAACAATAAGTAGGGCTTATTGCGAAGTGAATAAATTCAACCATATGTTGAATTTATTAGTTTCCACCCTTCAACTTCATTCCATAACTTTTTATTGGCTTATCTTGATATTTTGTTAATTTTTCCGAAATATTTTTCTTGGAAAAATATGCCCAAGTGTCGCCATGGAAACCATTTTTTAAGTTAAGTGAAATCTTGCCGAATTTATTTTTCAAAAAATTCTTTAAAATGTTTTTAAAAGCTGGAAAGAACTTCTTAGGATGTATTGCTACATTATTATACAAAATAATAAGCAAATATACAAATTTTTTACGAATCACAAACTGTAAGTAATTTTAACTCATTTCCGCAAATTTGATGCATTAGCAAAAATGTTGACATCATCATTTTTTCTTCAACAGGTTGTTTCTTAAAGCCTCGGCAACATTTAACTTTAGAAATTACATCAGGGAAGGGGCCGAAGCAGCACCCTCCCTCCCCCAGCATTGAGCATACGTGAGGCGGAAATTAAGCTGCAGGCAAAGTCAGAACGATCTTTCTAGTAATATCTATACCAAGACTGCACATGGTCGTAAAACTCGTGACCCGTAGACCTCCAGATTGCGATTTCGTCTTCAGGTACTTTTGATAGACAATTTCCCTCTCTTTTTCTTCTTCATCTACCCCTTTGACATCTTCTTTCCTCTTGGACAATTATCATAAAAGCATAATAATAAAAACGATGGAAAAGTTCTTGTTAAAGCTTTTTTTCTCACACTAGCTACCATAACTATGTATTCAAAAAATATCACTTTACAACAACCTTAAGAAATTGCTTTATCAAAAAATAATATATGCTAGTGGGGATTAAACCCGATGGCGAACAATTTAGTCCGCCTAAATTTATGATCATGCCACCCAAAAAGAGCTTAGTCACCTGTGACCAAATAACGAACTCAGCTGGTATACTAAACTAAGACCTTGTAACTTCATTTATCATCCACTCGCAAGCAAATTGCTCTGTCGAATATTTTAAAATATTCGATATGAAATAATTGACACTCCTTCATCAAAAAACAATTCAATTAATCCTAAATAATCTCGACGAAGGAGAGCGGTGGAAAAAAATAATGGTAAAATTTGTCTTGCCTTGATGATATTCGACTCAGATGCGCTTCGTCGAATATCACAAGTTCGTCTGAAAAATTTTTACACCGACTCCACCTCATCCAATATCTGTTTAATAAATAAATAAACGACACACAAAGAAAGTAAATGTAAAAAAAGGATCGCACCAAGCTGAGATATACAGCATACGTTGTTTTTTTTATAAGAAATTTCAAAAAAAGAAGTCTAAAAATATTTTTCAGACGTTTTTGGATCTATATTATAATGCTCACCAAAATCTGTTTATGAGTCAAAATGGTAGCTGTGAGTAGCGACGGAGGAATTCCCTTGGACTTACCACGGTCTAACAACGAATAGCACTATAAAATAGCGGTATGAATTTTCGCGGGTAGATAATTTCGCGAATTTAGCAAAAATCCACAAAAAGCGAGAAAATTAATACCTGCGAATATTAGTTCTATTAAATAAATGCGCTACTGAGGTTTATCTGAAGTTAATTATCCAAGTTTTTAAAAATATTGTAACATTGAAAGTAAAAACGTTAAATATAACACACAATATTGTAACATTGAAAGTAAAAACGTTAAATATAACACACAATATTGTAACATTGAAAGTAAAAACGTTAAATATAACACACACAAAATGCAAATATATAATCTATCAGTAAAATTCTAAAATGAAATAATACTATAATACTGGACATGGAACTTTATTACTCAATCCATCTTTCTCCTGTCCTTCTTGAGTTTGTCTGTTCAATTTCATATGACTTCGTACTAAATTATTCGTCGCTAAGGCAGATAACAAAGAAAGTTCTCCGGCTAATACAGTTGCGCATATAATACGAGCGAGACGCTGCGAGTTTCCACCGATAATGTCTCCGCTTCCATGAACACCGAGCATCTACGGTACACAATGGCACATATTTTAAAGCACAACAAGAAACAATTCCCGATTCTAGATTGGGTTGGAACCCGGTTATTATGAGGGGTACAACTACATTTCCGAAATACAAACTTAGAAGCCGCTGAGTATAAGAAAGCTAAGGATTCATAAATATAAACAAAAAACACACACAACTTGTGTGGCCAATGTTGCCTGTGGAAAAGATTATATATTTTAATACATCGCACCACGCTTTTTTAATTAGTTCTATGTGAAACTTGATAAAAAGTTAACACAATTATGAAGTTTACAAATAGAGATTTACACGACAAAAAAGAAAAAAAAGAAAACAAGTTTCACACCAAGTTTCACACCAGTTTCTTTTATAAAGACAATAATCTGCATAAATCGAAAAAGTTGCACCCTTGCGAGTAAAAAAAAAAACTTTTAAAACAAGCTTCCATCTTAATGGTCACACGCGAATATCAAACACGAGCATAAACCATAAAATAATGAAATTTGTACACAAACATAAAACCTTATTTACGGTTAATGTCGCCATTATTATTTTTTTTTGAAAATCCAAAATGTCAATTTCTAGCATTTATAGATAAATACCTTTGTGCAAAAAGTCAGTAAAAAACCAATGAGTGGATCCTGAGAGAAGCTGTTACGTACAGACCCTAATTCATAGATCACTTTTATACTGGGTTTGATCATTAACCAGAAAACACACGTGTATGCGCATGCGTCAATTTAGATATAAACACAAACGCACCTGAAGACATGCTCGTTGTGTAGGAAGGTTTGTTCCACCACCTATAGTGCCAGTCTCCAAAGAAGGCATTGTACAACTAAATATAACGAAGACAAATACCGAGTATTACAATGAGAGAATATACATTCACAGGGGGTTGGGATAATTTGCCTCAATGTTTAAATTTCGCGGCAAAGACATGCGTACAGACATATAGTGCGAAACACTCGTGGACAATCTTTTAGTGACTGGTGTCAAAAACATCAGAGGAGGTAAGGACATCTAATTTAACTAGCAGTATGTCAAATTTGCAATTGAAAACATGCTTGGAACATATACTTTAAAAAATGCACATTTTGTTGACAAAGGTTTGCCTCTACTATCACAGATAATAACTTAAAGCGTAAAAACCCAAATTCTGTGTAGAAAATTCCGCCATGAACTACCGTACAGCAAAGGGCGCATCCCATGGGACACTGACGGGGACTAAACAATGATAAATTCTTTGATAAAGTAATTTCCAAAACCACTGTGTAGAAATTTGCCGACGTTGGATTTTAAGACAAGGGAAAAGATACTGGAAGATTAGGTGTGAGTGGGATTTGAACTCGACTGCCCGCAGGTAATCAACTGACATTGACTGCTCTTGACAGTTATTACGAAGATCAGGAAATCATTCCAAAGTAAACATCAAACGATAGAGTTAAAGAGATTCAAGTTAGCAGATGTGTACTGTCGCTACACCTTAAACTTTTGTGTCTTGTATTAATAATTTCATAACGTTACCTTATATAAAGATCAGATTTGTTTGTTCCACTTGCTTCAAGTAAAGTAATACAGTTTGAACTGACGACATTTTGTGCAGGATCCTAAAATGAAGTTACAATGTGTTTAGTGGTACCGTACTTCATTTTTTAACCACCCGGGCGCTTATCAATTTTTTTTGGAAATTTATGGACGGCAGTTAAAACAGGGGAGGCATAAAAGAGGGGATAGGTTTTAAAATTAGTTTTTTAAAATCACTACAAATTGTAAAAGGTGTAAAAACAACACTTGTTTCATACTTTTATATTGCGACTTTTACATAAAAACTATGTATAGTATTCTAGTATAGTATTTGTTATTTTCCAATAACAACCTGACTTATTTTCAAATTAAATGAATGTCGGACCTCTAATAACCGCTTATAAAATTAATTTTGGATTTAAGGGGGTCAGTCATTATAGAGGGCGCTTAAAAGAGGGGGCGCTAAAAAGAGAAAAAACGGTACCTAGAGACAGAGGTTTTTCCACATAGGGCGGTCAATGACTTTATCAGGAGTATTCGAGGAGTTTTCTGACTTTTCAGAATGTATATGAGTAATTTCGTTGACAAAAAACAGAAATTTAAGTCCCTATAAGCGCACTAGTAAAAAAACTATTATCTCGGGAGTTTTTCCTATCTTTCTAACTTTGTTCCATTTCCAGGGGTTTCCATGAGTAGTGGCCACCCTGCAACATCACACTCTGCGGAAAGTAGAACGAACTGAAAGTATTCAAACTTTCTTCATCAATTTTCATTGTAAGGTCTATCTTCGAAATTTTTACATAGGTAATATGTTTTACCACATAGTAAGGTTTTTATGGGGTAAAACTCACTATTAACGGACAAGGAAATTGTATTGATAAATAAAACTAGAGAAACAAATACATTACCTGTCCAGTAGCGATAAAAATAGCAGTAACTATATTAGCAGCATGTGCATTTTGTCCTCCAATACTACCTGCCATGGCGGAACCAATTAGATTTTTATTTATATTCACGTCAATCAAAGCTTCCACACTCGTCTTTAAAGTCTAAAAATAAGTGAATGGTATTATTTATGCACACATTCATGGAGAAATAAGTGAATGGTATTATTTATGCAGACATTCATGGAGAAATAAGTGAATGGTATTATTTATGCAGACATTCATGGAGAAATAAGTGAATGGTATTATTTATGCAGACATTCATGGAGAAATAAGTGAATGGTATTATTTATGCAGACATTCATGGAGAAATAAGTGAATGGTATTATTTATGCAGACATTCATGGAGAAATAAGTGAATGGTATTATTTATGCAGACATTCATGGAGAAATAAGTGAATGGTATTATTTATGCAGACAATCATGGAGAAATAAGTGAATGGTATTGTTTATGCAGACATTCATGGAGAAATAAGTGAATGGTATTGTTTATGCAGACATTCATGGAGAAATAAGTGAATGGTATTATTTATGCAGACATTCATGGAGAAATAAGTGAATGGTATTATTTATGCAGACATTCATGGAGAAATAAGTGAATGGTATTATTTATGCAGACATTCATGGAGAAATAAGTGAATGGTATTATTTATGCAGACATTCATGGAGAAATAAGTGAATGGTATTGTTTATGCAGACATTCATGGAGAAATAAGTGAATGGTATTATTTATGCAGACATTCATGGAGAAATAAGTGAATGGTATTATTTATGCAGACATTCATGGAGAAATAAGTGAATGGTATTATTTATGCAGACATTCATGGAGAAATAAGTGAATGGTATTATTTATGCAGACATTCATGGAGAAATAAGTGAATGGTATTGTTTATGCAGACATTCATGGAGAAATAAGTGAATGGTATTATTTATGCAGACATTCATGGAGAAATAAGTGAATGGTATTGTTTATGCAGACATTCATGGAGAAATAAGTGAATGGTATTATTTATGCAGACATTCATGGAGAAATAAGTGAATGGTATTATTTATGCAGACATTCATGGAGAAATAAGTGAATGGTATTATTTATGCAGACATTCATGGAGAAATAAGTGAATGGTATTATTTATGCAGACATTCATGGAGAAATAAGTGAATGGTATTATTTATGCAGACATTCATGGAGAAATAAGTGAATGGTATTATTTATGCAGACATTCATGGAGAAATAAGTGAATGGTATTATTTATGCAGACATTCATGGAGAAATAAGTGAATGGTATTGTTTATGCAGACATTCATGGAGAAATAAGTGAATGGTATTATTTATGCAGACATTCATGGAGAAATAAGTGAATGGTATTGTTTATGCAGACATTCATGGAGAAATAAGTGAATGGTATTATTTATGCAGACATTCATGGAGAAATAAGTGAATGGTATTGTTTATGCAGACATTCATGGAGAAATAAGTGAATGGTATTGTTTATGCAGACATTCATGGAGAAATAAGTGAATGGTATTATTTATGCAGACATTCATGGAGAAATAAGTGAATGGTATTATTTATGCAGACATTCATGGAGAAATAAGTGAATGGTATTATTTATGCAGACATTCATGGAGAAATAAGTGAATGGTATTATTTATGCAGACAATCATGGAGAAATAAGTGAATGGTATTGTTTATGCAGACATTCATGGAGAAATAAGTGAATGGTATTATTTATGCAGACATTCATGGAGAAATAAGTGAATGGTATTGTTTATGCAGACATTCATGGAGAAATAAGTGAATGGTATTATTTATGCAGACATTCATGGAGAAATAAGTGAATGGTATTATTTATGCAGACATTCATGGAGAAATAGGTGAATGGTATTATTTATGCAGACATTCATGGAGAAATAAGTGAATGGTATTATTTATGCAGACATTCATGGAGAAATAAGTGAATGGTATTGTTTATGCAGACATTCATGGAGAAATAAGTGAATGGTATTATTTATGCAGACATTCATGGAGAAATAAGTGAATGGTATTATTTATGCAGACATTCATGGAGAAATAAGTGAATGGTATTATTTATGCAGACATTCATGGAGAAATAAGTGAATGGTATTATTTATGCAGACATTCATGGAGAAATAAGTGAATGGTATTATTTATGCAGACATTCATGGAGAAATAAGTGAATGGTATTATTTATGCAGACATTCATGGAGAAATAAGTGAATGGTATTATTTATGCAGACATTCATGGAGAAATAAGTGAATGGTATTATTTATGCAGACATTCATGGAGAAATAAGTGAATGGTATTATTTATGCAGACATTCATGGAGAAATAAGTGAATGGTATTATTTATGCAGACATTCATGGAGAAATAAGTGAATGGTATTATTTATGCAGACATTCATGGAGAAATAAGTGAATGGTATTATTTATGCAGACATTCATGGAGAAATAAGTGAATGGTATTATTTATGCAGACATTCATGGAGAAATAAGTGAATGGTATTATTTATGCAGACATTCATGGAGAAATAAGTGAATGGTATTATTTATGCAGACATTCATGGAGAAATAAGTGAATGGTATTATTTATGCAGACATTCATGGAGAAATAAGTGAATGGTATTATTTATGCAGACATTCATGGAGAAATAAGTGAATGGTATTGTTTATGCAGACATTCATGGAGAAATAAGTGAATGGTATTATTTATGCAGACATTCATGGAGAAATAAGTGAATGGTATTATTTATGCAGACATTCATGGAGAAATAAGTGAATGGTATTATTTATGCAGACATTCATGGAGAAATAAGTGAATGGTATTGTTTATGCAGACATTCATGGAGAAATAAGTGAATGGCATTGTTTATGCAGACATTCATGGAGAAATAAGTGAATGGCATTGTTTATGCAGACATTCATGGAGAAATTCTTACTACCCTGAATCTAAATTTTAAGGTTCGTATTGAGCTGTCCTGGCTTACAGAAAGCCTTTTTTATTGCAGTAGAGCAAAAAGGTTAAGTAAATGGCATTATTTATGGAGACATGGTAGTTATTACCCTAAATTCAAATTTTAAGGTACATACAGTCCTGTGTTCAGTGAAATGTTGTTTAACGTTATAGGAAGTACTTTTTTATCAAAATGAAGTAAGAAAATTAAAAGAAACGAGTTCAGATTATTGTTCCAATTTCCAAGAATTTTAAAAACGTAAGTGAAGGATCATGCTCATAATGAGAAGAACACAACAATACCTTTTTTACAATTTCACCAGGTATGACAGCTTCACAAACGACACTTTTACCACGCCCATCAATCCTGTAAACAAACGTTGTGTAAAAAACAGTCACGAAAAGAAAATATCATTATTATTATTATCATTATTTCTATACAAGTAACTTTTAGTTTAGCGCAAATAGTTCATGAAACGTTTCTGTTCGGAAAATACAGGTTTTATCTAACTTCTTGAATTCTGAAGTACTTTTTCATAAAAGACTCACCAATTAATGGCTGATGGTTTTTTGTCAGTGCAGTAGTTCCCACTAACACTGACAATCTCAAGGTTTGGAAACTGTACCTTCAAATAGCGTAAGGCATGCTCAGCTCCCTAGAATGCAAAAGAAACTTGTTAGGTTCAAAACAAAGAGAGAAAAATATTAAAGCACGAGTTACGAATACCAGAATTCAGGATGATAAGCAGATGAACGATCGCTGATTAGAAAGTAAAGGTAAATTTTCACAGCATAATAAATAGAGTTAATAAATATATAACATATATTTATAATATATATTTATCATATTGATTGAATCTTCTTTCCTACTGACTTAATTGAATTTCATTATCCGTCAGAAATAGATATAACATTGTTCTTGTTTGTCTGCTTCAAAAGCTACTTCACAATCAAACGATGGCACCGAACCGCATCTTGGGATTTAAAATTGGACGTGCTAATAATTCCGTTAAAAATAGACATAAATTCGATAAATATTTTCGATAAATAGCTTTTGTGGCTCGTGTAATCCTAAGGGGTCATTTCGGTGGATCAATATTACTATCAATTCTAGTCTGTATTTTATCCCTAGGACCCATATTATGTCCTTAGCAACGCTTGGCAACCACCAACATACATGTATTAAATTTTTATAACAAATACAACATTTTAATCTTATATTAAAGTCAGTGCTTTTCGAAATACCACAAAATTTACCCATCCCAAAAATACAATCCCCCCCACAGAGTATAAAATTTTTCTGAAAATTATTATTTTTTCGTCACGGAAGTCCTAGAAAAGATAAGAAAAGTCACGAAATTTCTACATCTACAACGTGCCTCATAAAAGAAGTTATGCCCAATCAAACAGGACGCAGGTACTTTGTGCTCCTCCAGAGGATAATAGGGTTAATGTCATTTCTTTTGTATTAATCTCTACAGAACAATATTCTACTACTCTTATTCTATTCATGAAAGAATTAAAACTTCCCTGTTTACAATTTGTCTGGTCTCACCAACCTAAACAAACTCGTTGCAACTGATGACAGAAACATGGCAGTTGTAAAAAGTTTATTAAAATAACAAAAGGCTTCAGTTATCCCCCACTATGTTTAAAGATGATTATTCATTACCTTGGATACCATATTCATTCCCATTGCATCTCCGGTGGAGGATTTAAAGCGAATAAATAACAACCGACTTGCAACAACACATTTCACACTTTGAAGCTCAGCAAATCTGGAAAAACGAAAAAAATATTGTACTAGGTAAATCCAAATTTATCCGTCTAAGACAATATATATATAGGTTGAAGTATGAGATTTTGAACCTCGACAGTACATAATTCAAATATAAAACTGTTAATTGTTTAAAAAAGGAGAAGAAGGAGATTTTAAACATGAAATCTTTTTAAATCTTAAAAAGATTTCATGTTTAAAATTTCCAGTCTCACAATTATGCAGGTATAATTTTGCAAAGTCGAAAATGATATTACTAGGAAAGATTAACATAAAATTTTACAAACAAAGTTGATATAACCAGTAGAAAGAAATCTTTCAAACCTAGAAAATCTATGGTGGGAAGGACGTTGGACTAATAACTGAAACGGCATGGTATGGCATCTATCTACCCTTGTATCTTAAATAGTTCAACGTAATAAGTTAATAACAGCATACCTGCTACTTTGATTAAATGCTTCTTCTAGTAAAGACATGTTATCTTCATTCTCAATCCACTGCTTCACTTCACTGCAACAAAATAACATCAAATACGAAAATAATAAACCCTTTTCGATATCAGCTTTTTTTCATCAGCCGTGGTAGCGAAAAATCAAAACGTTGCATAAAAACGTGGTTAGTTTAGATAAAGTTCGGCACGTCAAGTTGTTTACTTTCTGTTCTGACATTAGTTGTCAACAAATGTTGGTTTTCAAATTTTGAACTGGCACTTGGAAGAATGGTAGTGGATACATATAGAGGGTATTAATAGAGATAGTGTAACAAAAAGTATGAATATTAATATGAAGTGTGATATTAAAATATAATATGCATACCAAGTTTACTGAAACTTGTGGCTCATATAACTTAGGTTATAATTATTTGTTTTATAAGTTAGCTTGTTTCTCATTCTCGCAAAATATTATAGCTAGGTATGCACACAGGAATGATGTCCTGCCCAGTATTATTATTATTATTATTGTCACACTCCCTGCTAATATGCTTTTATCTTTTTTGTATTAAAACAACACGTGGCCTAAAAGAAATCATGACTGATGTATTTATATATTCTTAGCCTTTAAAAGAATCAATCAAAAATGCCTATTTATTATTAGTTTATAAAAATACATAGCTCATTTCTTTATAAAAAATCTATCACTAGCATTTAGAATGCTTAAATTCGGAAACTCGGAAAGTATTTTTATGTTAATTCCATGATATTTGTCTAAGAAGACCACCCTGAAACAAATTTATTTTTACAAAAGTTATTGAACTTTGTTTTTAGGTACAAATAAATGACAGTACCCATAGTTATACTTGACGTGGGACAACAATTTACCTCGCATCTGGTTTATCAACTTAAAAAAAATAATATTATCTAGCTAGATACATAGAACGTTTTTCATAATTTCCAAACAAAACACAAAAAACATATATCTGTAGTTACAACAGTAACTTTCTTACAAGCCAT
Organism: Hydractinia echinata; assembly: GCA_030067915.1. NCBI lineage: Eukaryota > Metazoa > Cnidaria > Hydrozoa > Anthoathecata > Hydractiniidae > Hydractinia > Hydractinia echinata. The sequence continues at coordinate 89,659 of JASGCC010000435.1, read as the reverse complement.
ATTTGTTTAAAAATTAAGGCTCAATGGAACTTATGAGCACAAGCATGTCTTGCATACCGTGGACGACTGCATTGCTCTTACCCTCCAAATATATAACATGACATAGACCACTTCACCAATACCACCAACTCAACATGCTCAGAATAGCCAAATCATAATGTTATTTACACTTGTTGTTTTTTAAGAAGTATATATTTCAACAACATTTTCTTTTACCAAACGTAATCACATAATAAGATGTATATATATTTTACACCAGCATTGGCTACTACCAAACGTAATAATTAGCCCACTTGACAACTTACTTTGAGAAATAATGAAGGTTAACAAACTGTACCACTACGCTAAACGCATAAAACTCTCTCTAAACTAACCTCGTTTTTATGTTAGCATGTATGTTCAGGCTGTGTATTTTAGAAAATTGTTCTTTAAATTGTTCTTTAAATAGTGTATCGCTAAAATCTACAAATACAGTTCCACGTCAGTAGAGAAACTGTCTGGAATTATTCAGGATCTTGAAATTAGTCTGTAATTTGTTCTGTTAGGTGACTACGCAGTAAAAATTTGGCGTATCTGTTGGAAGCTCTAAAACGGTACTCTACACCAATTCATTATTGCAGTCAAATATGCAGATACAAAGGTAAGTGTATTTATACAAGTCCAACGTCTGACATTACGTTATTGTTGACACTTACCAAGCTTCTTTGGCTGTTGGAAGTCTAACTACAGGTCCTCGTGTCATTCCATCACCAAGTAAATAACTGGAAACTCCACCAGCAGTCTGTGAAATGATGCAGAATAATATTTTAGAATATGTATTTTATTAGAAGATGCACACACAAGTGGTAAAGTACTTATGCATATGAATGTAACGTAACATCATTTAACAATCACCACCAATAAAATAAGATTTAGCAAGAAAAAGCAAGGTCACCCCAAGAGAAAATACTGGGCGAAATTTACAAATTTACATGTTAAAAAGAAACATGTTAAAAAGAAACATGTTAACGTGTATTTTTGTTATTTTAAACCTATAATTTAAGTTTTAAAATATACTTTTCTAATATGCAATTACAATCAAAAGCTCTATTTAATCTACTTCTTATTCTGAAGATACACACATGCATTGTGTACTCGTCCTGTTTAGTAAAGAAAATGGAAGAAAAACGCTTCAGTGAATACTTCACAAACATACGTACAAAGAAGGAAATGCTATTGACCCAAAATATGAGATTTGACTGAAGTTGATTTAAAACAGGTTAGAAGAGATAACACCTACCCTTAAAGCTGAACATCCACGGTTTGTACTTGCAACAAGACATCCTTCAGTTGTCGCCATAGGAACAAAATATTCATCCCCATCAAGGATAAGAGGACCTGCAACTCCGACTGGCAAAGCACAGTAACCAATTACATTTTCACAACATGCACCGTACACCTACAAAACAAAGCTTTCCTACAGAATGCTCAAACTGTTTTGTGTGGATTTTTGAAAAAGGAGACAAAACGGAACTTAATTTGTCAGGTCTTAGCAGTAGATATTTACAAAGCAAAAAAATTAAATGAAATAATACCTTTTCATAATCATACAGTTTCCATGGTAAGTCTTCTAAAGAGTCTCCTCCATCACCTAGTTTTTCAGCTACATACATGCGCCTATGAAATAAAGAAAAATTGATTTGCTATATAGAAAGATAATTGCAATGCTGCTCAGCAATGTTACATAAATGTTCAGGGTATAAACTATGGTTAATATAGATTTTCGTTAGTTACTTAAAAACTACATAATCTTGCAATTTTGTCTTTGCAGGTTGATGATTCAGAAGATACTTGCTCCTGTTACAACTATCCTGAGTCTTCCCAGTAAATAAAAAGTTTTGTTATAGCCCTTTATTAAACCCTTTCACCTCTATTTCATTAACACATATTGACGAATTGGATCACTTCAGAGTTTTTTTGACTAACTCATTAATTAGTATTTATCGTTTCAGTATCACTTCTCGAAGCATTGCAACAACATTATTATATAAACAAGGCATACCTTATGTTAACAGCTCGCTGAAAATCTTTTAACTGCACTTCCAAATTGTGCAATGGAACTTTTTTACTTTTGCATAACTCTACTATTTCTTCATTAGAAAATTTGTTTAAGGAAGTCTAGTAAAAAAAACAAAATTTCCTTCATATCAAAACCCCCTAAAAAACAAAACAAGAAGACAAACAAGGAAATAAACATACAAACAAACAAACACATTCTTGACAATTCACTTGATTGTAATCACAATACGTATGACGGTAGTGCTAACAATGTTAAAACCTTTTCATAAGACTTCCACCTTAAACGTTTGCGATCAATAAAACTTAAAACACAAAATCAAACCAACCTTTATAAGATCTAATGATGGTGACAATACACCTGCTGCATTGATTGGTAAGCTTGTTTCGTTTTTTTTTAAAGATCTTTTGGGAAGCGACTTCATCAACTCGTGAGATAAATACTTGTACGCCAGTGTCATTATCATTACTGTCACGTAGAGCTATGAAATAAACAAACAACTGAATTTTGAAGTGAAGTAGATTGACGAAGAAATCATTGGTTTGAATTGTTGAACTTATTCATAAAGAAACAAAAAAACTGACAAACCTGTTCAGCTGATACATTCCAAGACCTAAAAATTATCACCTTTTTAGTACTGTAAAAGTGTGGCTAATAAAAAATATAAACACTTCCTAATTTTAAGGTACATTGTTCTATTTTGTTAATAAAAGAGAATAACCATTACTACTGTTCGATAACTCAATAAGTGCCATGTGTCCAATAGATGCTTCTGTTCTTGTCTGTTCCTTTCATGGAAAGTGTTCTTGAAGTGGAAAAAAGCCTTAAGAATAATCCTTTGATGAGCAGCTGCTCCTTATTCCAACAGGGTAAGTTGCTTATTTAAGTGAAAAGAAATGTGAAATGAATGAGGAATAAACCAGAAAGTAAATCGTTTTCTTGACCTTTTAGTGTTCTTTAAGTGACAGATACATACACGTTTATGCATGTTATCTAATATGGCTTGAAACGAAACCTATGTTAAAGTTCTTACCTTGGTAAAATAACATAGGATGTCAGTAACTTGTTATTTAGTAGATATGTGATGCAGTTGATGGCATGTAAGGTTATGACAGAACAACACTAAAGAGTAATTTTAACCCTACAGAAACCAGGTATAATGATAGGTCAGTAGCAGAAAAAAGTAACGATATAAATTTACCAAAGAAAAAACCAAAACATAGCAATAACGTGGAAATTTTATCTCGGAGTAAAAAAAGAGTAAAAAAAGAGTGCAATTCGCACAAAGAAGGAAATGAAGCGCTGAACCCATAATCATAAAAAAGGCTCTTTAAAATTGTCACATAAATTGTTTCATAGGACTTTTTAAAAACAATCAAATGAGAAAAATAACCAAAAAACAATATCAACATAATATAAATTTCTTAAAAGACACACATTGTCTTCGCATAACAAAGCTAAGACATTGTTTGTTATGCTAATAAAAACAGCACCTGATGCAGGAATGTGATTTTACAAATTAAATCCCTCACCATAACTAATCTAGCATAAGCTCCAACAGGGTTGGCTGGTATTTCTGGTATTAATTCATCAAACATTGAATTTGCATATATTTTAGCTGAAGGTACATCATTGTCCTTTAGTGTTGGATTTAAGATCTAAACCAAAATATTAATTGTGACTGTGTATTTGTGCTGTTTACAACAACAGCAACACAAGAGCAAGGAAGATAAAACATATACAAGTGTAAGTTAGTGTAAATAACTGAACTGTGTTGTGTGACTTTTACAGTTACTTACACCTACTTGCCTTGTGAAATTTTTAGTTATTGTTCTACAAATATGGTTACAATGACTCAGTATGGTGTATCACAGTAATAATTCCAATTTTTTTGTAAGGAATACCTGAAGTTGTATGCTTGACAACGCGGGAAACAAGGTGACAAATGTAACACTGTGAACAATCATCGCCAAACATGTTAACACACACAAATGCTCTAATTCTTCCAAACCTAATTGTGAAAGTTTCATAAAACTGATTAGGGTAAATGAGTTCATTACAATACATTTTAACACAAATCTTGTGCTCGTGTCTTTAAAGCCAATTTAAGTCAACGTTACACAAGATCATTGGGTTTCGTATGTAAAATTTGTAAAAGGAACATGGATTTTAATTTTACACAGAAAGTATTGCAACAAGAAACAAGATGAGTAAAAATAATGATCATAGAACACATAAGTAAAAGGCTAAGTTTAAAACAATATACCTGACAGAGCACCAAAAGTGATGAATAAACACTTGATGGTTGTTTTTGTGAATAATTTACTTCCCAGTGACGTTGTCTTTTCAACAAATTCATCTTGACTGTTAGCCTAATGCCAATGATGGTTTAAAAAGTTAAAGCAATGAAAGTATGACTTTGGGTAAATCTGTTTGTTTTACAGTTGAACAGGATCACAAATTAAAATTCTAAACAATACGTTCTAAATTTTTATGAAGTATTTTTAATAATTAGAGCTTACCATTCAACAGGTATTGATTTTCAAGTTCTTTTATTCTTTTTTGTTCCTTTTAGAATGGTCTGATGAATGGTGTAATTGTTTTTTAAAAATTTTGAACTTTTTGGCCCAATCAACATTATTAAGCCTCTTTTGGCAGGCTCTACTTTGGGATCAGTCCAGCAGAGATTGTAACTTTTGCTCATTTGGACTCATTACCCAATGGAGTACAATCACATAAAAGAATTGAGAACATTTTATAAGGTGAACTTGACGCAAATGTAGGCCAAATATTTAAGGCCTGACAAAATTTCGGTAAGTTATTACAGACACAGCATATTATTCTAAAGAGCATGCTAATTTTTGCTGCATTTTATCTCATTCGCCCAAAATTGTGACAGTTGATCAATTTTTTCTAATCAATTTTTATCATAGCATACTGATATTCATAAAACACTCTGTTATTGTTTGATGCTTTTGTGTATTATATATTTAATGCAAACACACTTAGTACAAAAGCACAACTAAGACAAAAGACTCAAATGAATCTTATAACAAACCTTGTGTTGCCAAAATAACAGCGAACGCGAGATTCGTCCACATTTATCCCAATCAAACAGAAATAAAATTGTTGGTAAACCAAACCTACAAGGAAAAATAAAATTTATCAAATTAACAAAGCTGTAACAGTCAGTCACTAACCGCCAAAACTTTTTACATTTGACTGTCAATTGTTACCTTTTACTAGTGAAAGACACTTCCAAAATTTACGTAAGGAAAAAACACATTGTTGATCAAGAGCGTAGCTATATGACAAAGGATAAAGTTTATATACCTAAAACTCTGAGCGAATAAATAATCTATATTTAAATATTTAAATAAACTAATTTAAGCGCTGAATTATGTTACGCAATGAATTAAGAACCTAAAAATTATAATTCCCCTCTCTTTATTCAGTTGAGTGATTTTTTTTTGTTTTTACCCAAGGTTGTACTTGAGAGGGGTGCTTATTATAACACTGTATTGTAAAATAAAAATTATGAAAACTACAAGAAATTTTCTCCTTCAAAATAATTCTTACCGTAATAAATATGACTTTTCTGGTATTAACAGCAAAACAAGACAAGAGTAACACAAACAGTTCAACACGCAATATACAAGAATGTTACCTGAAATAAAAAAGACAATTACATGTGCAACATAAATAGCCTTGTAAGGTATGATAAAAGTTTCATCTTATTATAGTAACATGACTTTTTTCGGTAAAAAATACATACGTATAATAATCTTTTTCTGTGAAGTAAATGTCTTTCGTGTGATTCTTGACATTTGTATAAATGCATGTATAATGGATATGTTAAAAACTATGGCATCATATAAGAGTAGTTGAGAAAGGCTCTAAAACAAACAAACAAACATGACTATTGTAGCATATAAGGACTAGTCATTAGCTCTTTGACTCTAAGAAAAAAGAAACATTGGAAATCAGTCATCATACATATTTACCACATGCAACCTTGTTTGCCTGTTATCATAAAGGAAAGAAATTACTCTGCAGGCAGGTGGTGAAAAATAAGCTGTGTGCAACAATTTTTAAACAGACAGATGATTATTATAATAAACTAGTTGTTAGCCCATGGAAAAAACTAGTATCTTACTAAATTAATAAACTTCCCAACTTTTCTCTGATTTCGCAAGCTAAAAGTTCTGGGGACAAATTTTATCACTTCAAATATTACATACCATATTAGTTTCCTTTCTTGTTATTATGTTGTGGTTACCATGGTGACCAAAATATAAATGAGACATCAGAGCAAAACAAGTTGTGAAGACCATAATAAGAACTTCAACATGTCGTTGGAAGCATAGTTGAACCACAGGTGCCAAAACGTTTTCCATTTTTTATATTATCTATCTTCTATTTTTCTAGTGTGTATGTATAAAATACTGAAAAAGAAAGCAACACATATTAATCAAAATTATTATGACAATTTTGTTGTGCAAAAAACAGTTTAATTTTGCTCAAATCAGTTCTTATTTTTCTCATTTTTTATGCAATTACAATATATACACCAGTACATATACAATTATCAACAAAATAGAGAGAGGAAATTTTAACAGTTCATATCTCTAGTATTTGATGATCCTGACAAAAATTTTAACCATACTGCATTTATCGAAATAAGTCAAAATTTAAAACGTTCTTCTGACCTGAAAAATGACAAATTAAAAACAATTCAAAAATAAAATCAAAAAAATATAACAGTCAGAATCAATGCCAAATCAAACTGATAGTTTTTGTAAAAAAAATGTTTAATATCTTGTTTTGTAACAAAAAAGTTTTTTTTTCTATATCACAGAAAAATAGATGTGGTATGTACATAAAACAAACAAGAAGCATTATTCCTCAATCCCTCATAAACATAAACAAGTTTAGCATTTTGCGCACCCTATTATTCTAATCATTCTGCATTTATATAGACAAGTGTTTGTTTTCATGTGCTAATACAGGGGAGTAAAAGGAAATGAGAAGCAAATTTTCAAGCAAAAGATATGTTTGAAAATATTTTTGTAATATGTTTAATTATAAATCTTTTCAATTTATAATTGTTTCAATTATGTCAATGTTGACTGGTCTCCTGCTTTGTGGATTGCGCCATCTTTAAAATCTTCCAAGTGGTCTAGATTATCCCACCATTTATACAAAAAGTTCTCTGTGATATATTTAAACCAAGGTGTAATTAAGATATTGTTTTGTTCTGCATTTTTTAAAAATTCTTTAAGTCCTTTTTGATCAACATAAAATGTTTTCTGCACTTCATCTTTATTAACATTTTCCAAATCAATGTCTCTTTTGCATATTAAAACATAGTCTATCTCGTGCTCTCCCCATTCCTTATCAGCTTTTGCATGGTAGTGTACTTTCGTCAAAACTTGAAACGATTCAACAGGAAGCTAAATATATAATTTAAATACACATTTATTACAGTAAGTTAAACAGACATAGGCACAGGTCTAGGGGTGTAAAGATGAGGTTGCCCAGTATGCAAAGAAAACAGGAAGGAAAACGAAAATCAGGTGGTAACATCTTTACTTTGAAGCTAAGCATTGTTATAGCACTTCAGTATACAAGATAAAATCAGGAGCAAAGAGACATTGATTTAAATATGTGTTAAGAAGATTCATGTAAGGTGCAAAAGATAGCGAACTAAAGACTTATCAAGACATTGTATATATGTAAATAATGAGAGGATCTTGCCTGGTACATAGACAGAAAGGGTGGCCTTAGAAAGATGTAAGTAATAAGGATAGAAGCTAGTTGATCAAGTAGCAATTTGGTTGAAGAAAGGTTTTAATAAGGTTAATTGGTGGCTGTGATAAATATAGTGTGGACAAGTGGCCAGGATGGTACAGTCTACATAACACTGTTGTGAATGTTGGTGTATACCAGGGTTCCGTACTCAGTCCTTATTTGAAGCACTTTGGATAAAGTTCATAACAGTGTGTCCATGAGAGTTTGTATGCAGAGTATGTGGAAGAATTAGCTTAAAGTATGAGATATACAAAAAAGGGACTGGAAGGGCAAGGGTTGGGAATAAACAGAGCAAAATGTAAAGTCATGGTTAGTATTATAAAGGACAGTCTAAAATGTTGCCATTTTTACTACAATAAATTTCTTAGTCAAAAACAGATTAAAATAATAAGATCTATATTTTGTGTTTAAACACATCACTCCTAAAGGAAAGAAAATCTATGTTTTGTACAGGTAGATTTCTTTTTAATATATATCTTGTTTAAGTAATATCTACTCCACTTCATGTTCTACATAGTGGATTTAGTGGATAAAAATAATTAAGTGCATTCTTTAATGAAAACAGCCCTTGGCGACAGGCAAAACATAGGTATTAAGTCTGAAAATATAGGTATCAATAAGTCTGAAAATATAGGTATTAATAATCCTGCTAGACAAAAAAATGCTGGAGAGTTAGTTCATCTTAGGTAAGTTGTAACCTGTGTAACCTGTGTAAGTGAGACATTGGTAGTGGACAATAAAAGCTTTAGTTTTTGGAAAGAAATGATAAAAGAATGATAAGTAGATAAGTAAATATTCTGATTTAAAGCATTAAAGGCGTTAATTAGATCAGGTTGGGCTGGTTGGGGCACTCAGAAACAGTTGGCGGAGGATAATTGTCTATGAAAGTTAAACAACCATAAAATAAAGGAGGAAAATAGGTATTAAAGACTACATTGGGAACTAATAAGTTAAATTAATGCAAACAACCACTACCTACATTTAGGAAAATAAGTTGATTTTTAACACAGAAATGTGTAGGAAAACAAAAAACAGGCGTGTTTACCTCATTTTTTGTAACGCCAAGCTCAAAATTCATTCTTCTTTGAGCAGCTAGTTTTATTCCAAGGTCATTTTTTTCTTCTAGTTCATCTTTATCATAACTTGGATGACTGCAACAAGTATTTGTGAAGTAATTTGGAAAAGTAACTTTAAAACGTGACCTTTGTTGTAACAGTAGCTCCTTCCTTGAATTGAATAAAAACACGCTGAAAGCACGATGCAACATGCCAATATCGTTTTGATCTTTCAGCTTATGACATTCATGCTTAGTTGCAGCACCCAAAATTTTATTGTTTTCATCGACAAGTGGTACCAATATTTCAAGTTGTGACATTTGAAGTTTACTTGCATCAAAGCTAGCTGACCGTTGTGACCAAATACTCATTCTATTAAAAACATTTGACTGGAAAAAGAACCTCATGCTTTTAAAAAATGATGTATATATTCTAAATATAACAACATTACATAAACGACCTTTAAGTTTTATTATTATATAAAGGGGACATCAAAGTCACAAAATGTTTTTATGGTCACAAAAAAAATCATTGAGAAATAGTAGGGATCGTCTCAAAGATCGTTTCAAAAAAAAAGTGTCATATCGTTTCATTTTTTATTAACATGACTTGCCATACGAATTGAAAATGATTTTAAAAGAACATTTTTTTAATGAAATCATTTTAATGAAATTATTTTCTGATTTGTTTCAAATCGTTTCATTATAAAACTAAATTTGTTTCAAAATCGTTTCGTTATGTTTATGTATGATCGTTTCACACAGCATAATTTGTTTCAGTATTTGATATCGTTTCAAAATCGTTTCAGGGTGTTAAAGAATAGTAAAAAAATAATTATCCATCAAGTATATAATTGAATGGATATTCACATGTAAAAAGCACATGCTTATGGAAAAAAAAATTACACAACAACTGCATTCAAAAATTTTTACCACTATTAAAGTAGCAGTTTCGGTTGCTCTCCTTTTATAATAAAATAAGACAATTTTATGTCCGTAAGGACGTTTTCTTGTCATTTATAACGAATTACGGTGATATTTAAGCTTCATAGGGACGTGTTTTTCATCATTCTAGAACAAATTACGGCAGTATTTAAGCTTTGCAGAGACACTTTCTCTTTATTTTAGGACGAAATGCGGTGATATTTAAACTGCAACATTAAGTTTCGTAGCGTTGTGTTTTCGAAATTATAGAACGAAATGCGGCAACTTTATAAAATATTTACGTTTAACAAGCTTAATTGGTTTTTAATTGGTTCAACATGATACGTCATTCACACCTGTACATCATATCACAACTAATATTTTGACAATCATATCAAATCGTTTCAGAACTTTTTTCCAAATCGTTTCCAAATAGTTTCCAAATACAGTAGACTCCTGGTAACTCGAACACCGGATAACTCGAACTTTTATTATCTCGAACTATTTTGCCCAGTCCCTTGAACATTCCCTATTACTTTCTTATAAAAATCACTCATTAACTCGAACCTCGGTTAACTCGAACATGTGCTATCTCGAACCACTTTTTGGTCCCCCTTCAGACAATTCCTTCGGATAACTCGAACTTTAAAGGAAAGAGGAAAAACAATTTGTTCGATAAAAATTAAATTTCTTTAATTCTAATTAATTCATTTTTTAAAATAGATATAACCTCCAAATTGAAACAAGTGGATATTCGAGATTATTATCAAAATCAGTAATCTTTGACTATACAAAATGTGATACTTTAGTAGTTTTTTTTAAAAAAGAAAAATCGCCTTAACTCGAACTATTATCTTATTTTTCCTAAAGTTCGACTTAACGGGAGCATCGCTTAAGTCGAACATTCGTTAAGTCGAACTAATTTTCCCGGTCCCTTGGAGGTTCGAGTTAATGGGAGTATACTGTAGTTTCCAAATCTTTTCATTTTTCTTAGTCTGTCAGAAAATTGTTTGTGAAAAAATATGAAACATTTAATTCGTTTCAAGATGCGATTATGAAACGATGTATAAAAACTGGATTGTAGAAAGCAAAAACATTGTCATAGATCGTCATGTCTACATAAAGAACCTTCACATATCTTTTGTTTACACACAAACTTTATTGTTTTCCATTGTTATCATCGCGCGCGAACCATAACAATAAGATAATATAACTAGTTGGTCACCAGTGGAAAAATCCACGGGGTTGCCCATCCTTTATCACATTTTGTGTTTCCCTAACACAACGTTTTTCTCGCGGACACAAAGACAAAATATTGCTATATATTGTTATAGAGATGAAACCTTTTGTTCTTACAAGTAACATGCAAGCTGTTGCCTAAAAGCGCTAATGATCAAGAAAGAAATTGAAATTTATATATTTTTAAATGAAGGGACACCAACTGCTTTCAATACTTTTTTACCACAATTAAAAAAAGTAGTTTCGATTGCTATAATGTATAACTTAATACAGCAGTTTTTAAGCAGTGACAGAACGTTTTCTTATCGTTTCAAAAAGAAAACGCCGATCTTTAAGCTATGTAGAGTCGTTTTCTTAACATTTAATAAGAACTAAATATTGTGGTTGTTTTCTCCTCATTCAAGAAGGAAATGAAAAAAATGTATTATTATGAGGATTTTAGAGTAAAAAAGGTCATAATCACGTCTCCGTTGGAGTACATAAAAAAGCTCTACGATGGAGAGCAATGACGTATGATACGCGAGTGCGTGAAACTACAAGGTTCGCCTTCTATAATTTGATGTATGAAGACAAGAGATGAATTTTACTTTACTATAATTTTACCCAAATATTTGTCTTCGCTATGCCAAGTGGCCTAGCATATGGATGTTTAAAAAAAGTTTTTTTATGGTCCCACCAAGGCCAGTGAATGCAACTGAGAAACTTTGCGTTACAAAAATCACGTCTTTATTTCAACTGTATCTTTTTTTTTCTGGTAGAATTCTTTTAGCGAACATATTTAATTAGATAGCCTGGTTTCTATATTTTAATTAAAATATAAATATTTCGTAATTTTTTCAAGTAGTGAAATTATGTGGACATTTTCAAACAAATGTACGAAAAAGATTCTTATAAAGTTTGGAAAAACACACGAACAGCATTACCTTTTATTATGATGTATTATTGTTGTTACATATAATAATCATTATTAAGGTTAAGAGCTGACATTCAGTTTGTATGCAAGCGTTGCAAAGGTGAGATTATAGAGAATGAAGTATTTCCAGCTTTAATGATGTACAACAGTGGCTCGTTAGAGATTGTTGAGAACTTCTGTTACTTAGGTGATATGTTGGGCAGTGAAGGGGGTGTTGGAAGAAGTGTTACTTGCAGGATAGGTTCTGCTTGGAAAAAGTTCAGAGAGTTACTTCCTTTGTTGACTAGCAGAGTCTTGTCAATTGAGGTAAAAGGTAGGTTGTATGAGGCCTGTGTAAGAAGTGTTATGTTGTACGGTAGTGAGACATGGGCAGTGAAGCAGGAAGATCTTGACCGTTTAGAAAGGAATGATATGAGAATGGTTAGGTGGATGTGTAACGCCAGTCTGAGAGACAGAAAGAGTTCAGATGAGCTAAGAAGCAGGCTAAGTCTCCGTAGAATTAAAGATGTTATCCAGATAAGAAGATTGAATTGGCTGGGGCACTTGGAAAGAATGGAGGAGGATAATTGGGTAAGAAAGTGTAGAGACTTGATAGTTCCTGGGGCAAAGCCCAGAGGCAGACCGAGAAAGACTTGGCAGGAGGTTATAAGGACAGACTTGATACAGAGGAAGTTGAGTTTAGATCTGACACAGTCTAGATCAGATTGGAAGAGGGTCATTAATATACCCCGTCCAACCCATGCTAGCATGGAAAACGGACGTTAAGCCGAGAAAAAAAAAAAAAAAAAAAAAAATTAATGAAAACCAGGTCAACTTTTCATGCCCACCTGGCTTGACCTTGAAGAAAAACAATAAGAGTTGATCTACAGTTCATTTTTTTTATTATTCTAGACTGAAAGTAAAATGATTTTCTAAGTAGTGACTTGATTTGTTTATTATACTACATAAACTAAAAGTACAGGTTTTACAAATCTACAAAAACTTCGATTCCATCTTTTTCTGGGAAACTTTCACGAATTTTTCTCACAACATATATGTTTTATAATAATGCATCCAAGCCGTATATCATTCGCAGTTTTTGGTGAATAAATATTTCTCAACTGACTTCAGTAAACGCCGGCTCGTTATAATAACATCCTTTGCAAATACTTTTATCTGTTAGTTTTAGAACTATATATTTCACTATGTTCACTAGCACAACTACTTTCTTCGCTACTATCCATCACTAAGTGATTTTGATTCTTGCGTCTCATACGTCATAATTCTGTATGGTTCACGAGGAACCGTGAATGAAGTACACGGTTAATTTGAGAAAACCTTAGAACTTTAATGGGCTAAAACAGCCTAAATAATGAAAATTAAGAGTTAATTTTTTTCCCATAGTTTATTTAGATGTTATACAGGGTTTTTAAATTCTTTTTAGCAACATTTTTTTTTTACCTTAGTTTCCCTTTAAGCTTTGTTGGGCGTTTCTTCGTCGAACGAAATACAACAATTTTTAATCTTCGCAGCATTGATTTCTTGTGATTTCATCATCATCATCATCATCATTCTCGGCTTAACGTCCGTTTTCCATGCTAGCATGGGTTGGACGGGGTATATTAATGACCCTCTTCCAATCTGATCTAGACTGTGTTAGATCTAAACTCAACTTCCTCTGTATTAAGTCTGTCCTTATAACCTCCTGCCAAGTCTTTCTCGGTCTGCAGAACGAAATATGGGGATTTTTAATCTTTATACAGTGTGTTTTCTTTTTTTACGTACAACTATAAACGTGTAAAACAGAAATAACTTAGCCCTATGCATTTTCTATCATTTTATTTTGTTCATCCCATGGCGCTATAATAATTAAATATAAAAATGGGTTTTACGAAGTTTACATGAGCTAATTAAAGTTTGTGTGCGAGACAGAGTTCTATATTTTTCGACATGTAAAATAGCTGAAGTATTTAACAATAGGTAACAATGACAATGAAAGTTCTGACATCACTAAAAACTCGGGCAACTATCATGTACAAAGTTACCCTTAAGGTGGCAGTAACCCTTTTTTAGCTGTCCAAATAGCTGAATTATTTACTCAGTGTTTTATTTATACCATTTTTTTTTTACTATTTCCTAAAAATATAGGCCTAACTAACATAATAAAATGATTTTAACTTAACACCAAAATTGCTGAGCCAGCAGAAATTTCTATTTAAAAACGTATCATAAACAAGAAAAAAATCGGCTTCTACGAGCTCCAACTTTTTACAATCTCGTTATTTTTCATCAGCTTCTGTTTTTAAATGAACCTTGGGTTAACCCTGTTAAAACGGTGCGCAGAGTTTTTTTGTTCATTCATATTTTTTTAACAATAGCCTTGTTTTTTTCAAAAGATTCTTTGTTAGCATCCCCTGCTGCATCGAACGCTGTTAAAAGAAAAATATTCCGAATAAAAATATTTCCGCACACCGTATCATGGCTGCATGGTTCACAAGGCCTGTCTGAAAATTTTAAAGTAAAACGAAAATGCTATCGAAAGTTAAAGCTTGTGCAGTGTAGCATAATGAAGATCGTTTTAAATTTCTACATAATGCGCCATCTTTGTTGTTATTAACGTTTCTCTTTAATAATTACGTCATTTCCTTCTGTACAATTTCGCAAGCGTGTAGACTTAAACTATATTCGGCAGAACTAATTAATTATTCATGAATTTTATTTTAAAGAGGAATTGTTGAGGCTGAATATTTTTGGTGAAAGATAATAGTATTTTAGCTATAAAATCGTGACAAGTGTGTTAAACAGAAAAAATATGGATAAAAATAACCTTTCGTAACTAATTATGTAAAAAAAAAAATTTCTGATTTTTAAAAGGGTTACTGCCACCTTAAGCGGTAATGTAGGAAGCAAGAAAGAGATAACATTTTAAAGCAATGGCAAAGAATACATTTTAAACCTATTCGGCGATTCGGTTTAGCTTTGTTCCGTAGTGATGATTGACATTTGGCTTAATTGATGGATCGCATTTGTGCTACATCCATTTTTAAAATTTCGCTGGGTGAAAACAAACCTAGTTTGTAGGGGGGAAAAATGCTAAAAAATAAGCCGCATACGCCGAAAAAAGAGTTCGGGAAAGTGCGGGCGGTTTCGGGGGACAACCGCATTTTAATTTGAAAAGTCGCCCGAACTCGCCATTATATATGCGGGCGTTTGCGGCTTATCGGCACCCTCTTTCTGCACTCTCTTCACCTAAATTATGGAAACTTTTCAACTTCAAAAAAATTGTTATAAAGTCAAACCGAATCGCCAAATAGGCTGAAAATAAACAAACACACATATTTTTTATAACAGGAGGAAAGAACAAAGACTTTCTGTTTGCCAGGCTGGCTTGTTTGCAGCTAGAGGCGAGCTGGCTCAGTAATCGGGCTTGCTCAGCACAGGTTTTTTTTCTTCATATATATATAGCTAGCTAGCTATATAAATTTGCAGTTCAACCGTTATATGTGACAGAGATATGAAAGGGTAGCCAGCTAAGCAGTGTACCTTTTGCTGACATATCTTTTAAGTTCAAATGGACAAAAGAATGCAAGGCTCGCGTGGAATACAATTCTTTGGATTTTAATCAAAACAAACCACATATTCTGTCCCTAGATAATACTTGAGGAAGATTAGGCAAGAAGCTTTCGATTTGAACCAACGCTACGCTTGGTCCCTGTGCCTCTGTGCCAACAACAGCACATCGTAATCCGTTTTTTGTAAGTGATTGGACAGTTACGAAAACGGGATATTATTTCGGACACGTTTTTATTGGGTAAACACAGGACCCGCAGCCAGAGAATGACTTAACGCAGAAAGCAGAATTTAACTCCATTAAATTTAGTGTGTTAACAACAGAGGGGTTAACAAATAAAAAAGTAGATTTAATAATTTAACGTCTTAATTTTTATTTTCGACTTTTTTTTTCCTCAACGCAAGCTTTACAAAAATATTTTTTGTTTCTTGATTTAAAAATTATTGGTGGGATATTTTCGCATTTTTGATGAAACCACTGTAAACATTTCGAACATTCGGCCATGTCATCTGCGTTTTCTTCGTCGTAGGGCATGCGACAACTGCAGTACAACTCAATAGCCAAAATTTTGATTTCGCATCTTAAAGATCTTAATGTTTTTTCTTCAGGAAAAGGAAGCATTTTTTCTTGATGCAAACACATAAGTAGATGCGGACGCAATCTTTTACGATCGTAAACTACTTTAGTTGGATCACCCCCCAAAGCAAGAGTTGTTGCAAACGCAATGGCGTATAGTCCACAATCCACAGAATTTTTTTGTTGCTGGACGGAACATATCTCTACCCTTATCTCCGGATCTGCTGTGTGGCAGAATAATGCTATTTGGCACGCAACGCTGGGTGTGATGTTACCACTACTTAAGCTATCATAAACATTACACGAATTGTTATGATTTTTAGTGTTCCCTACACAAATCCAATGCAGTGCACCAGTGTGAAGGATTTGTATAAAAGGCTTATTTGACACAACTAATTCTTCACGTCTAGGGATACCGAGACACGTGTCGAAGAAGCCATCGTATTGGGGAAATTGTGCTGCAAGATGTTGCTGTGCCAAGTTAATAGATTCGTCAGTTAACATCTGGTTTTTTATAATGCCATGTTCTTCGACTGAAGAAAACACCAACTTCTTTTTTTTCTTCGGAGGTAGAGATAGGGATAGGCGGATCTTGGGACAAATCCACTTAGCACTTTACCATTTTATGTCAAATCATAGATCATATCCGTTAAATAAACGATATCTTTGTCCCCAACCCCCCAACCCCCGCAATATCCCCCAACCCCCCTGGGCCCCCAACCCCCCGCCGTGTCCCCATTACAATGATAAGATTAAACTGTGTCTATAATGGCCCATCTATCGAAAAGCATACCATATGCCAAAGGCCGTTGTCAAAGATATAACAAGAGCGATCTTCTCATCTTCATGTGTCGGTAATGTGTCTATAATGGCCTCTAGCGTACGTAGTAATACCATCTACTATTATTCTTTTGTCATCATCTGCATTTAGAGCGAGTTTGTTTGTTTTTACCGTGTGAATATCATGCATAATCGATTGGAAGGTAATCTGTTCTCTGTAAATATTCACACCATCGAACAAGCATCTCTTATAATCATCAAACCCTATGGTCTTCTTCACCACACACTTTTTGACTCCCTTACACTTCTTGTCTTTTTTTCCGTCTAGTTGTTTATATGCATAATTCTTAGCTCTTAGAGCAACAAACTCCGTCATTACCTTACCACCTAACTCATCCTTCATTAGACCAATGATCTTTTTATTCAAACCTAATGGCAGAGGTCTGCCATCTCTCTTATCGTACCCCGAAGTGTCAAATCTATTCGGCACATCATCAGCGATATCTTTATAGAAGTCGATGGTTTTGATGTGGTATACGAATGAATCCGTATCCATGTAGCATAGTTTTACATCATTACCATATTTCGGTATCATGTAATCATAGTGAAACTCATACATAACCATCTTAGATAGATGTAGGATCGCTGGTCCTAGGTAGATTGGTTTGTTTAATACGACTTTAATTTTCTGCATTTGTACAGCCATCAGTGTTTCTGAGGAACAGATGGAACCCTTGAAGTTGGGCTTCATTACCAGATTCTCATATTGTTCCTTATTGGTAGCCAAGCGTATGTCTTTGTGTCTACGTTGATTCTCCATAGTTTTACCGAACACGCTGTTGTTCATGAGTTTGAAAAAATCCTTTTCAAAGTCATTAGTTGATTTTGTGCGCAAATCAGTGTTGAAATCGATATAAGGTTTCAACCATGCGCTTTGCTCAAATCTAAGTACTCTATGAACATTCTCAAGAACAAGACCATGCTTCAAAGCTTGATAAACGCACGTATATGAATGACATAGTTCTTCTTATCTGAAAGACACGGTGTAAGCTTTTCAACACCATTAATCACCTTCCTCTCAGGCATGAAAGGAAGATCGTTATGTTTATCATGTAGATGGTGAGGATAGATTACATCAACTTCAAGGAAGTAACCATCCTCACCATCTTCCTCAGCCAACTCCGAAATGAGTTTATCGGTAAATTTATTAGCGTCATCAACCCACCTAAATCCTCCCGTAGGTAGCTTCTGAATCATGGCCCATCCATACAGATTGTTAGCATCTAGGTACTGGAGATAGCTAGCCTCTTCAGAAGTCTTATACATCTCACCCATATATGGGTTATTGGCCTTTGCGTGTCTATGAACAGCCTGACATAGACCACCCCTAATACCCCGCTCCACAAACAGTAACATATCCATATCACACAACAAATCTAATTCTATATCGGTCTTTTTCAGACAGGCCTGCCAGGCTAATCCTGGAGCCGTGTAAAAATGTGAAGGATCCAGTTTATAGTTTGTCAAGCATGTTTCCCTAAAAGTCTCAAAAATGTCAGCAAGCAATAGAACGTCTGTCTTGAGATAGATATCATGATAAACACCCATATTTTCAACTTCCATGTCCTTCCACACCTTCTGTGCGTGCGCATAATCGGCATCACTTATACCATTCATATTCAACTTGCTATAAAAGTCATCTTTCACAGGAAGCTTAGTTTCATTAAATCTATCGAATGAATCAACATATTCATATGGGTATATACCCTTTCTTCTCATTATTTTGAATTTCTCATCATCATCATTGAAGAATTTTCGAAGGTTTTTACACTGATCATCAGATAGATTGTTTACCAACGAATCCAAGCTGCTAGCCATGAAACGAACCGAATCTATGAATCTCAGCTGTATCTTTTTGTCTTTGGTCTCCCCATTTTTGTCAATGTATTCACCAACCTTAACATCAGTCGAGAAAGAGATATATTTCTCTTTATTTTCAGCGATGACGCTCATACCTCCTTCTCCATACTGCTTCGCAAGCTCTTTGATAAATAGATGTGAATCATATCCGCTAAGATTATGGAAGACAACAGGAATATAATTAGGCACTTTGTAACGGAGGTTACATTCTCGATGGGCAGCTCCACGAAACTTACCAGTAAAATGACAGTGATCTCTAACCTTGATGTCATATTCGTCAAATTCTTCCATGCAGATGTGGCATTTGTTGGCATTTTCATAACCATCAAGTTCTTCATAGGTTAGATCTTGCATCCTTCTTTTGGGAAACATATTATACAATCTTTTCGCCTCTGAAACTATGTGATTCACAAAGCGTAAAACACAGTCTTCACCGCGGTAAAGCGTCAGAGGGTCCGAAACTTCACCATGAGCAAATTTACTATAACAACAGAAACCTGTAGGAACATGTTTACCAACTTTCTCGGTGGATGATTCGCATTTTGTCTCTTCTTCGGGCAACTCTTTTGTGAAAGCTTCAAAATCGGCATACATGATAAATGGGGCCTTGAGCTGGTACTGACCATTATTAAATTTAACGGTGCTACCCTCTTCTGGGAGTTTAATCTTAGCAACATCGTTATCTTTACAATACTCAAAGTGCTCATCCCTTTTCCGTTCGCTTGAAAAACCATAGAGACAATTCAAGCAATAATACTCCCTATTTTTGTGCTTCGAGTTGTACTTGCTAAGTACACCGCTCAAGTTCTTTACGGCAATGTAGTGCCTATTTTCCTCCTCACACAATAGAAACAAAACAACCGTTTCTTTTCGATCAAGATGTTTAGACCTACGACACATGTAGACACCTTCTACATCGTCTTTTGTTAAAACATGCACAGCGATATCGGGGTTCCTTCCCTCAAACAAATCTATCTTGTTTAGTGCCATTGGGAAAGTTAGACCATTCCAATTACACTTGTCTTCATACTTCTTAAGGATTGAGATTCGTTCAGGATGATTATCAATCTTATCATGATATAAGGCAGCTAAAATGGCCCATTTGAAGCATTCTTCATCATCTTCATTTTTAGGATTGATCACTGATTTCTTACCACTGAAATTCTCAGGTAAAGGCAAGTAAGAGCTGCCTCTCGTTAATTTTAGCTTGTTAAAGTCTACATCAATATTTAAAATTTTATCGATAACAAAGCCGGATTGAGGTAACGCAGGGTTTTCAATCTGCTCGATTATCTTTTTGAACATATTATTAACAACATTAGATATATCGTTTTCATTGTGAATTGTTTCCATATAGCTATTGAACGCCTTATCAACATAGATTACCGCTTCAGGATTGGATAAATCCTCCTTTCTCCATTTGATCCACACAGTTGCCTGAATTTTTATTGATTTTTTGTTTTGAAGTTCCTTCTTAATCAGATCAATTAGGATGGGTCGAACCTTTTTGAGAAACAAATCAACATCCTTTTTTCCATCGGAGTTTATCTTGAACCTTTTGTAGGAACCATCAAACGCTTCTTCAATAGGGGTATAGGGGTTTTCCTCTTTCACCTCCTTCACCTCTTTCTCCCCACCATACTTTTTATATAAACCCATAACCGCATCCTTCATGGCTCTGTAAGCTTTACTAGTTTTCACCTTAATGGTCTTAGGTACATGATTTATTAACCATTCTCCCCATTCAATCAACTTGCTTTTTACCAAAGGTCTAGTTTTAAACATTTCTTGCAGCTCAAAAAATCCATGTCTTGTTGGCTAGGAATAATCGGTATGGATCTCGTGGGTCTCGGTGCTGGTACGGGTCTAGGCATCGGTATTGGTCTAGTGGGTCTCGGCGCTGGTACTGGTCTGGTGGGTCTAGGCACCGGTACGGGTCTAGCTGGTGCCAATAACTCGATCAGATCAGACTTTCTGAGCCTTGAGTAGCCATGTAGGCCGAGTTCTCTAGCGAGAGCTCTTAATTCAACAACGGTATTTTTCGAGGTCATACCGGGTGATGTTCTTGTGATATTACGATTTATGAACCTTTAAGATACTTTTTTTATAATCTTACAACTAAAAAAAAGACTCATAACATTTGTTACTCGAGCTAAGTAACAAAACAAGCGAGGTCCAATCATCTTTTGAAGCCCTCTTATCGTTATAACGTTTTTGGGATCTTAGATATGCTTCTCTGTTGTTTGCCCTCCAGTTGGAACAGTATCCATACCATTCTTGTTTGGTATCGAGGTCGATGGTGTAGGATGGATCCATATCATTCTTTTCAAGCACCTCAATCAATTTAGCTTTATTCATTCTACAAACATACTTCACCCCACGGGATGTAGCCAATTCTTTCAACGCTTTGAGTTTCATTGATTTGTAATTTGATACGGGAGTATCGCACTCTGGCGAGAGTTCTGTTTTGTCAGTCATCTTTGTTGATTATATATAAGGAATAAAAATACGTTTAAGTCACTTTTTGTCGTGCTACATCATAACAAAAAGGAGATAAATAAAGGTGTGCATAAATAAAACATGTCAAACTCTAAACTTCAAGAGACTTACTATCAACCTCAAAATTTATGGAAAGGACAAAAGGCTGTTCAGAATTTAAGAGGATTCGGTTTCAAGCCAAAGGAGATTAAGAAGTGGCTATCAAAACAAGCATTTTGGCAAGTACATTTACCCGCTCCAAAACATGTTGAAAGACCACATTATGAAGTTACCACCCCTAATGATTTACATCAATTCGATTTATTGTACATGCCCGGTGACATACTGTATGGTAATAAATATAAGTACATTTTGTCAGGAATCGATGCTTCTTCCAGATACAAAGTAGCCCGACCTTTGAGGACTAAGAAAGCCCAAAGAGGTTGCCGCTATGATTGAAGACATCTACAAGGCAGGACCATTAACTTATCGAAAACTTTCCAATGTGATAACGGTTCAGAATTCAAAGCAGATGTATCAAAATTGTTGGAGAAGCATAAGGTTGAAATTAAAAGAGCGACTACAAAATATAAGCATACACACACAGCTTTTGTTGAGGCATTGAACAATATACTTGCTGAAAATTTATTCAAAATACAAGATGCTCAAGAACTAAATGATTCAGAAAAGGTATCATCTACATGGGTTAAGCATCTGTATAAACTGATTGATAGGTTAAATGATACAAAGACGCAGATGATTGATATGAAGCCAAAAGATGCCATCAAATTGAAAGAGGTGCCTTTGGTCCAATCAAGAGAGCTATCCTTCTGAGTAGAAGTAGAATTACTCGAGATGGACTTTATAGATATCTACTGCAACCAGGTGAAGAGCATGATGATGGACGGAGACGAGCAACCGATAGAATATGGTCGAAAAACAAATATAGATTGCGTGAGGTAATAGCGCAACCTGGTAACCGTGTAATGTACTATGTTCAAGACGGACCCAGACGGGCTTTTGTAAAAGAGGAATTGATGTTAATACCTGAAGATACAGAATTACCTCCTGATTATGTGCAAGGTTGGTGAAAAGGGGGACGATACATAAAAAGTATCTTTACCAGAAACAGGTAAAGATGATTGTGCCGAGGATCTCGCAGGGCGGCCGGCAGGTGACACCCTTCGGTACAGTGCCTGTCTTTGTTAAAAACAGGCGACGCGCATATCGGGTCCTTCCCTCAAACAAATCCTGCCGCGCATCTGTTTAGTGCATTGGGAAGTTCTAGACCATTCCAATCTACACTTGTCGTCGATACTTCTTAAGGATTGAGATGTCGTTCAGGATGAATTATCAATTATCATGATATAAGGCAGCTAAAATGGCCCATGAAGCATTCTGTCTTCATCTCATTTTGGATTGAATCACTGATTTCTTACCACTCTTAGCTCTTAGAGCAACAAACTCCGTCATTACCTTACCACCTAACTCATCCTTCATTAGACCAATGATCTTTTTATTCAAACCTAATGGCAGAGGTCTGCCATCTCTCTTATCGTACCCCGAAGTGTCAAATCTATTCGGCACATCATCAGCGATATCTTTATAGAAGTCGATGGTTTTGATGTGGTATACGAATGAATCCGTATCCATGTAGCATAGTTTTACATCATTACCATATTTCGGTATCATGTAATCATAGTGAAACTCATACATAACCATCTTAGATAGATGTAGGATCGCTGGTCCTAGGTAGATTGGTTTGTTCAATACGACTTTAATTTTCTGCATTTGTACAGCCATCAGTGTTTCTGAGAAACAGATGGAACCCTTGAAGTTGGGCTTCATTACCAGATTCTCATATTGTTCCTTCTTGGTAGCCAAGCGTATGTCTTTGTGTCTACGTTGATTCTCCATAGTTTTACCGAACACGCTGTTGTTCATGAGTTTGAAAAAATCCTTTTCAAAGTCATTAGTTGATTTTGTGCGCAAATCAGTGTTGAAATCGATATAAGGTTTCAACCATGCGCTTTGCTCAAATCTAAGTACTCTATGAACATTCTCAAGAACAAGACCATGCTTCAAAGCTTGATAAAGCGCACGTATATGAATGACATAGTTCTTCTTATCTGAAAGACACGGTGTAAGCTTTTCAACACCATTAATCACCTTCCTCTCAGGCATGAAAGGAAGATCGTTATGTTTATCATGTAGATGGTGAGGATAGATTACATCAACTTCAAGGAAGTAACCATCCTCACCATCTTCCTCAGCCAACTCCGAAATGAGTTTATCGGTAAATTTATTAGCGTCATCAACCCACCTAAATCCTCCCGTAGGTAGCTTCTGAATCATGGCCCATCCATACAGATTGTTAGCATCTAGGTACTGGAGATAGCTAGCCTCTTCAGAAGTCTTATACATCTCACCCATATATGGGTTATTGGCCTTTGCGTGTCTATGAACAGCCTGACATAGACCACCCCTAATACCCCGCTCCACAAACAGTAACATATCCATATCACACAACAAATCTAATTCTATATCGGTCTTTTTCAGACAGGCCTGCCAGGCTAATCCTGGAGCCGTGTAAAAATGTGAAGGATCCAGTTTATAGTTTGTCAAGCATGTTTCCCTAAAAGTCTCAAAAATGTCAGCAAGCAATAGAACGTCTGTCTTGAGATAGATATCATGATAAACACCCATATTTTCAACTTCCATGTCCTTCCACACCTTCTGTGCGTGCGCATAATCGGCATCACTTATACCATTCATATTCAACTTGCTATAAAAGTCATCTTTCACAGGAAGCTTAGTTTCATTAAACCTATCGAATGAATCAACATATTCATATGGGTATATACCCTTTCTTCTCATTATTTTGAATTTCTCATCATCATCATTGAAGAATTTTCGAAGGTTTTTACACTGATCATCAGATAGATTGTTTACCAACGAATCCAAGCTGCTAGCCATGAAACGAACCGAATCTATGAATCTCAGCTGTATCTTTTTGTCTTTGGTCTCCCCATTTTTGTCAATGTATTCACCAACCTTAACATCGGTCGAGAAAGAGATATATTTCTCTTTATTTTCAGCAATGACGCTCATACCTCCTTCTCCATACTGCTTCGCAAGCTCTTTGATAAATAGATGTGAATCATATCCGCTAAGATTATGGAAGACAACAGGAATATAATTAGGCACTTTGTAACGGAGGTTACATTCTCGATGGGCAGCTCCACGAAACTTACCAGTAAAATGACAGTGATCTCTAACCTTGATGTCATATTCGTCAAATTCTTCCATGCAGATGTGGCATTTGTTGGCATTTTCATAACCATCAAGTTCTTCATAGGTTAGATCTTGCATCCTTCTTTTGGGAAACATATTATACAATCTTTTCGCCTCTGAAACTATGTGATTCACAAAGCGTAAAACACAGTCTTCACCGCGGTAAAGCGTCAGAGGGTCCGAAACTTCACCATGAGCAAATTTACTATAACAACAGAAACCTGTAGGAACATGTTTACCAACTTTCTCGGTGGATGATTCGCATTTTGTCTCTTCTTCGGGCAACTCTTTTGTGAAAGCTTCAAAATCGGCATACATGATAAATGGGGCCTTGAGCTGGTACTGACCATTATTAAATTTAACGGTGCTACCCTCTTCTGGGAGTTTAATCTTAGCAACATCGTTATCTTTACAATACTCAAAGTGCTCATCCCTTTTCCGTTCGCTTGAAAAACCATAGAGACAATTCAAGCAATAATACTCCCTATTTTTGTGCTTCGAGTTGTACTTGCTAAGTACACCGCTCAAGTTCTTTACGGCAATGTAGTGCCTATTTTCCTCCTCACACAATAGAAACAAAACAACCGTTTCTTTTCGATCAAGATGTTTAGACCTACGACACATGTAGACACCTTCTACATCGTCTTTTGTTAAAACATGCACAGCGATATCGGGGTTCCTTCCTCAAACAAATCTATCTTGTTTAGTGCCATTGGGAAAGTTAGACCATTCCAATTACACTTGTCTTCATACTTCTTAAGGATTGAGATTCGTTCAGGATGATTATCAATCTTATCATGATATAAGGCAGCTAAAATGGCCCATTTGAAGCATTCTTCATCATCTTCATTTTTAGGATTGATCACTGATTTCTTACCACTGAAATTCTCAGGTAAAGGCAAGTAAGAGCTGCCTCTCGTTAATTTTAGCTTGTTAAAGTCTACATCAATATTTAAAATTTTATCGATAACAAAGCCGGATTGAGGTAACGCAGGGTTTTCAATCTGCTCGATTATCTTTTTGAACATATTATTAACAACATTAGATATATCGTTTTCATTGTGAATTGTTTCCATATAGCTATTGAACGCCTTATCAACATAGATTACCGCTTCAGGATTGGATAAATCCTCCTTTCTCCATTTGATCCACACAGTTGCCTGAATTTTTATTGATTTTTTGTTTTGAAGTTCCTTCTTAATCAGATCAATTAGGATGGGTCGAACCTTTTTGAGAAACAAATCAACATCCTTTTTTCCATCGGAGTTTATCTTGAACCTTTTGTAGGAACCATCAAACGCTTCTTCAATAGGGGTATAGGGGTTTTCCTCTTTCACCTCCTTCACCTCTTTCTCCCCACCATACTTTTTATATAAACCCATAACCGCATCCTTCATGGCTCTGTAAGCTTTACTAGTTTTCACCTTAATGGTCTTAGGTACATGATTTATTAACCATTCTCCCCATTCAATCAACTTGCTTTTTACCAAAGGTCTAGTTTTAAACATTTCTTGCAGCTCAAAAAAATCCATGTCTTGTTGGCTAGGAATAATCGGTATGGATCTCGTGGGTCTCGGTGCTGGTACGGGTCTAGGCATCGGTATTGGTCTAGTGGGTCTCGGCGCTGGTACTGGTCTGGTGGGTCTAGGCACCGGTACGGGTCTAGCTGGTGCCAATAACTCGATCAGATCAGACTTTCTGAGCCTTGAGTAGCCATGTAGGCCGAGTTCTCTAGCGGAGCTCTTAATTCAACAACGGTATTTTTCGAGGTCATACCGGGTGATGTTCTTGTGATATTACGATTTATGAACCTTTAAGATACTTTTTTTATAATCTTACAACTAAAAAAAAGACTCATAACATTTGTTACTCGAGCTAAGTAACAAAACAAGCGAGGTCCAATCATCTTTTGAAGCCCTCTTATCGTTATAACGTTTTTGGGATCTTAGATATGCTTCTCTGTTGTTTGCCCTCCAGTTGGAACAGTATCCATACCATTCTTGTTTGGTATCGAGGTCGATGGTGTAGGATGGATCCATATCATTCTTTTCAAGCACCTCAATCAATTTAGCTTTATTCATTCTACAAACATACTTCACCCCACGGGATGTAGCCAATTCTTTCAACGCTTTGAGTTTCATTGATTTGTAATTTGATACGGGAGTATCGCACTCTGGCGAGAGTTCTGTTTTGTCAGTCATCTTTGTTGATTATATATAAGGAATAAAAATACGTTTAAGTCACTTTTGTCGTGCTACATCATAACAAAAAGGAGATAAATAAAGGTGTGCATAAATAAAACATGTCAAACTCTAAACTTCAAGAGACTTACTATCAACCTCAAAATTTATGGAAAGGACAAAAGGCTGTTCAGAATTTAAGAGGATTCGGTTTCAAGCCAAAGGAGATTAAGAAGTGGCTATCAAAACAAGCATTTTGGCAAGTACATTTACCCGCTCCAAAACATGTTGAAAGACCACATTATGAAGTTACCACCCCTAATGATTTACATCAATTCGATTTATTGTACATGCCCGGTGACATACTGTATGGTAATAAATATAAGTACATTTTGTCAGGAATCGATGCTTCTTCCAGATACAAAGTAGCCCGACCTTTGAGGACTAAGAAAGCCAAAGAGGTTGCCGCTATGATTGAAGACATCTACAAGGCAGGACCATTAACTTATCCGAAAACTTTCCAATGTGATAACGGTTCAGAATTCAAAGCAGATGTATCAAAATTGTTGGAGAAGCATAAGGTTGAAATTAAAAGAGCGACTACAAAATATAAGCATACACACACAGCTTTTGTTGAGGCATTGAACAATATACTTGCTGAAAATTTATTCAAAATACAAGATGCTCAAGAACTAAATGATTCAGAAAAGGTATCATCTACATGGGTTAAGCATCTGTATAAACTGATTGATAGGTTAAATGATACAAAGACGCAGATGATTGATATGAAGCCAAAAGATGCCATCAAATTGAAAGAGGTGCCTTTGGTCAATCAAGAGAGCTATCCTTCTGAAGTAGAATTACCTCGAGATGGACTTTATAGATATCTACTGCAACCAGGTGAAGAGCATGATGATGGACGGAGACGAGCAACCGATAGAATATGGTCGAAAAACAAATATAGATTGCGTGAGGTAATAGCGCAACCTGGTAACCGTGTAATGTACTATGTTCAAGACGGACCCAGACGGGCTTTTGTAAAAGAGGAATTGATGTTAATACCTGAAGATACAGAATTACCTCCTGATTATGTGCAAGGTTGGTGAAAAGGGGGACGATACATAAAAAGTATCTTTACCAGAAACAGGTAAAGATGATTGTGCCGAGGATCTCGCAGGGCGGCCGGCAGGTAAGGCCACTTTCAAATATTAATTTTTCAAATAGCACATGAAATATGTGAGTGGTATACAGGCACATATTACTAACTTTGTTCCTGATTTAACGTCTTTTTTAGACTTTGAACCTCCGCCATTAAGCTTTTTTCAAACTGATTGCGTGTTTCACTCTCCATCTTTCTATCTATTTTACTCATCTTTTCAAGAGATTCGTAGTATATACCACACAAAGTTTGAAATTCCATGCGGCTAATATTATCATTATCCAATGCTCGTGAGAAAGAGTTTTCAAACACAGAAAGCGCAGATGTTACAACATCGTATAATTTAATGACTTTGTTGAGTTTCTTTTGATATCTCTTAATATATGCTGAGATAATGGCACAGGATATAGCTCCGCCCATGGATATACCGGAAAATCCTAAAGAAATTGGAATTCCAATAACGGTAGCGATGGATGCTATCGAACCAATAGCAGTGGAAACGGCTAAGGTTTCCGATATGTAGAGTGAAATCGTTAATTTTTCTAGTGCTTTGCCATATTTATACTCCTTGTCCTGGAATATCCCTTTTAATTTTATCAACTCGTCAAGTTGAGAATTCACTATATTTGTGTTAAACTTGTCTTGCTCACTCGAATACTCGGGAGCAGTGGGTAACTTTGGATAAATATTAAGCTCGGCCATTTTAGTTATTATCTTATTAAAAAGAAAAACTATCCTCTAAATAAGTAAAAATGGCAGACATTGACATTGACCCTTTTGGAGACCATGGGAGACCGGATGAAGGTACCGATGAAACTTTCCCCCTAATACCCACCGGAGACCGTACACGGGTACAAATACACACACCGGGCGAAGAAGAAACATCATTCGGTGGAGGTTCCAGTCTGTATACCAGAGTTTTGCATGAACGGGTTGAATCTCTGTATCTTCAATTATCCAGAGATTTACTACAAAACCCTGGGGTGATACATACAGACAAGTTTGAAATTAAGGATGGTGAATTGTACCATATAGGCAAAAACAAACCTTTGACAAACGATGGAGAACTAAAGGCTATTGGCACTATAGAGACATTATTAGGCAAGGTAAGGCTACGTAAGTTAGGTTTTGTTATGGAAGGGGGTGGGACTGTGCAACAAACAGTAAAAAGAATACATGTGCAACAAAGAGTGAGAGAATACGAGGGAAGCCTTCCCTCGTCATCTAAAATAGAAACAGCAACCGATGTAGAATTAGATGATATATCTAGTGATGCGGTAAAAAGTACAGAAGATTTACTTTCATTTATGAAAAAACAATCCGTATACCATGAAGCAACCCAGACTGAATATATATTTAAACATCCTTTGCGTGAAATGTACGGATTGGATAGATCATTGTCAATAGTGCGAGGAGGTCTTAAGGCAGCGGTCGCTGACAAGGTTGAGACCGAACACAACATCCATAAGGAAAAAACCAAGTTGAAAGAGATGACAGATCCTAACGAATCTACAACATACACGGATAAACAGAGAGAGGAAGTGAAAACAAGGTTGGAAAAACTAAACGATGAGTTGAAGGCTAACAATGAGCATATCGATAATCTCAAAGGTGACCTTAACAGTCAAATAAAAAGCATCAAGGAGACGATTGCTAAAGTACTTGACAAAGATACAACATTGGGTGAAAAGATACGAACACTATTCCGTGAGCAAGGTATCACTGTTGTCAGCGTACTAACGGCATTTGGTATGGTTATCGGCCTTCTCGTAGAAGCTTTGACACCTGGGGGTGGGGGGTCATCCACTGGTAACGCACAAAATCATGAAAAGGGTGATACCACCGACGGTGGTGCAAAGGAATGGATAAAAAACAAGTTGAATGCGTTGGGATCTCTCTTGGGAAGGTTGGCGGGGGTGGCCGCTGCATCTCTACCAGGTATAATAGGATCCATTGTATCGTGGATACTCAATCGAGCGAAAGAAGCTGTTGGTTGGTTGAGTCAAAACTTGTGGGCTTTGATAGTTGGAATCGGAGGTCTGATATACACTATCTCGTGACAAAGCGTTAGACCATTGTACAGATTATATGTTACATGTATCATGTAACATAGATTCGTAGGACCGATGGTACTATCTTTCGAAATACCACACAGCACCACCGACAACGATCATACTTAGCGCGATAAAGGCCAATTCCCTTTCATGTTGATCCTTACTCGGTGTATAAAAGTCGCTCAATACAGGTTCCCGCGGTAGGACATCCAGATCTTCAATGGATCTATCTCCAAACACTTTTTTATATTCGCGCATTGCATCGTTTAGCTCTATGAATTTGCCTTCGGCCTTCTTTTCAAGTCTGAGCTGCTTGTTAATAAAGTCTATTCTATCTTGTCTTTTACGTTGCCATAAAACCTGGGCTTTTTGTAACTGTTCTATGGCTAAATCATGACGCTTTCTTTCCTTATCTATTCTGTCTTTGGATAAACTTGAAAAGAGATAGCTTGAGCCTGTAAAAGCCAAAGCGTTAGCAAAGGCACCTCCCAACATCATTGCAATTGAAGCCATATTTAGATATTGATAGTTTCAGGTATAATCTTTTGCTTAATTAAGTATTCCCTTGACATTTCACTAGCGGCGACTATGGCAACTAGCTTTCCGGTATCTTCCAAGTCAAACTTTTGAATTGAGGGTGGTGACATTTTTAACACCTTTTTTCCTAGCATTGAATAGCATACAGCGAAAACGCATAAGACTGATGCTTTATATATATCGTTTATTATACTTTTCTTGTCCATGTTATTTCTATACTGCGAGATTATTATATCGAAATATTATCCCTTTATTCCATTTCAAGTTTACTTATTCTCATAGATTTTTTATGACCGGAGGTCCTTTGTGGTTTGGGGGGTGGTGGGGTACCCAGCTTGATATTTTTGTCTTTATTTTTATACACAAAATAAGCACCAATTAATCCTAGTACTATCACTCCTACCACTATAGTGTAGTTCATAGGACCTTCATCTGGTTTGATGGCAGAACCCGTCTCTACGACAATATCCTTCGGATCTTCCGACTGTGTTTGTGTCTTAGGAGTCGGCTGTGTCTGTGCCATAGACGCTTGTTTCAATTCTTCCCGCTTTTTACGGTTGTATTCCGCCAACCTCTTACCCGCTTCAACCTTTTTAGGGTTCTTCGTTGTCACCTGAATAGGAGTCTGAGTCTGTTCCTCTGACATCTTTATTATCTGTTGTATTTATATTATTATTATTTGCGTTTAAATTTCTTCCAGCGATATAATGCCTCCCTGTAATTAGACCAACACTGAGTGGTGATAACAATGAGCCGAATTTATAATACAAATCGCATGTGAATCTTTGAAGGGCAGAGTTTAGGAATGGGTCATTCTCCAGGTCACACCTCAATGCATCTTGATTGTTTATCCCTAATACTGTACAGGCTCCCATGGAATACATGTGAATGATTGATTGCCCTAAGGACTTTACCATTTGACCTGATAGTTTAGCTTCATATATACTAAATAGTTTCTTCACCTCATCATCTTTGAGCTTTTGAATTTGCTCGTCCGTATACATTTTACCCAGGTATAGCTTGCTATTTCCGGTTAACACACGCTCCAGCAATTTTTGCCTCTTACCATCCTCGGATGGAGGACCGGGAAGAGCAATTAAGTTATCTATTGCCGTTTCAGCCATTTTCAATAGCGATAGGTATTTTTTAACACAAAAATAGCAAAAACTAAGTACTACTAGTACTAGTAGTACTAATATTATGAAGTTGATATATTCTATCATTTTGTTAGATCTGTTTTACCTTCCGTACCTTCTTTACCTTCCGTACCTTCTTTACCTTCCGTACCTTCTGTTCCTTCTGTTCCTTCTGTATATTCATATATCCTAGATTCTTTAAAAATCTGGTGTTTTCCTTAGCCATTTAAATCTGCTCTTCTGTATACATCTGCTCTTCTGTTCCCGCCATTTTTTAAATAGATGTAGGTATTGGTATCCCTTCCTGTATCCGTTCTGTAATCTGTTTCTATTTGCTGTATAGGAGTCTTATAGCAGATTTCTAGGAGTCTTTAGATCCGTTAGATTCTTCTTATACTTTTGTTACAAGACTCTTGTAACAAAAAAAAAACGTACAACCTAGCAAATCACGTACGTTCTTGGGTGTTCCATTCTCATGACTAAATGTGTGTATTTACCATCTTTTAGCCTTTCCTTAACCTTCTGGATCTCTGATCGTGATTCAATGACATCATTCTCTTCATGAATAGTTGCGAGATCTTGTCTGTCTTTTGGATACCACACATATAACATTTTAGCTTGCCGTCGTAAATTTTTTGGTATAGCGGTGTATGATTGTGTGAGTAGCCATATAGTGTGGTTTCGATGTCGTCCGCTAATGGCCAACTCTAGCAATGGCTGTCTCTTTTTGTCTAGTTTCTCATCTGCGATGATATCGTCGATCAGGAATAAGGTTTTGTATCCGGCACAGAAATAGTCCATCTTTCGAATCCATTCATATAACATACCTTCCGGCTCAATTAGAATCACATATCTATCGTTCCAAAACATTTTCGGTCCCTATATGTCTTATTCCATCTTAATGTTGGACATATAATCACTATGAAATCGAAGTGATCAAAGTATTCATTCTCTAATAATTTTACAACACGTTTGGATTTTCCGCAGCCCGTAGGACCAACGAATAATGCTGTGTGTGGCTCTTTCATGTAAAGTGTGTTTTTCGTCATGCTATCTAATACAGTACATCCATAATTTCACCGTTTTGAATGTTTAGTTGAGCGTCCATGATTAGATATATATAGGCGTTTAAGGATCCTGCGGTTTCGGCGGTCTTTTCAATTTGTAGGGTGATTCCTTCACTTGCATTTTCAATTCGTCGACCGGTCCCATGTAGGGAGTTTTCATCTATGGTTCTGAAATCTAACCATAGAGCATATTTTTTCGTCAAGTAATCAGAGACTTTTACATCGTGTAATTGCAAATGTTTTTGGATTTCGCTGGCATTGCCATCCCTTGGTTTTCCCTCAGCAAAATACTTGCAAACTTCATTGTAATGTTCAAACGGTTGCATCCCTTGAGCAAAAAGTTGGTTAGGCTTACCCTCAACTATGGCGGATACCTTTTTAATTTTAGGATTGTAGAACTTACCGGTATCTCGTTTGTAGGCTTGTTCGTCTTCAAACAAAACCAATATACCCTTCAAAGATTTACAAGGGGTATTGAATGACCAATTCCACGTTGTGTCCGACTTATCCACTCTAACTTGTCTATGTCTCAAAAACCTGTCGTATAGTACAGCCATGTTTTCGTATTCATTTGAAATGAATCTGGCTAAGGTTGGTTGTGTCACAATCTCATATTCTAGAGATATGTTAGTTATTTTGTATTTAGCATCCGGTGCTGGTGCCGTGGCAGAACCGGAAGGTTTGGTTGGAGTTGATAATACAACCCTGTCATAATTATTGAATGTTATCTCATAACATAACCTATTACCTAATCCAGCTTGATAATATGGAATCGTGCTATCTAACATTTCAAAATCTAGGGGTATGGTGAACTTGTTTTTGTATGCATCAGAAATAGCTTTGTCTGAGACATCAGATGCGTCTTTATCCGAAGCGCTTATCCTCAATTTCATACAGTTTTCCGTACACCCATCATTTGATATGATACCTTGTCTGATTGCATTTCTCTTTTCATACTTGTTTAGCCATAAATCTCTGTAGCACCCAAAAAGGTCGAAGTCATCAATGCTCAGAACCTCGGTACCCTCAAACTTGATGGCCAACTTTTTAACAATCGCTCTTCCAATGTTAGAGACCAATGTTCTTTTAGTGTCGGCTTTTGACTCGAGTTCAACGTCGAAACTTAGTTTTGACGTCCCTGGAACAATAACATCATCGCTACCTAAATTAGGAAACCTAACCAAAAGTAACTGGTTTTGATCAATCTCACTTGGATTGTGTGTTACAATTACTTTTTGGTGTGATCCTTTTACACCATGAGCAGTTCTAAGTGAACGTTCAGGATTTAACCTTTTTCCGTATTCCATGTTTGTTATTACTTTTATTTTTATTTTACTTTTATCTCAGTTAGCGTATACTTCATCAGACCTATGACCTTTTTTATTCAAAACCTAAGTCGGTCTGACATCTCTCTTATGTGAAGGACAAATGTTGTTCCCAGACTATCTTTTACCAGATCTCCATTTTGATCAGTGATTTTCAAAGTAAGTGATTGAAGGTAACCACCCTTTAGTTTCTTATATTGTGGGTTTTTTGGCTCAATATGTGTAACATCACCATACTCAGATATATGATATGTGAGCAGGTTGTTGCTATATCTACCATTTTTAAGATTTAATGCATTATCCAATTCATTCAGATTGAAATGTAGTTCTGTTATGTTGGTTAGCTTATTTGTTTTGATTACTCGAGGGTCTTTGATTAATGGTGTGGATGTGACATCACCCGCTAAAGATGCGTTCAACTCCCTACCGGTGTATTTTCCTTTCGGTAGCAACTTTTCGTCTTTTCCAATGGTCACTTTTAGTGGAGCTGTGATTTCATATGTAACATTGTCTGAAAACGCCTCCATGATCGCAACTTCTTTTGTGCCAGTCTCGTTGTATATAGTGCGATACAAATAGATTGTCTTTTCACTATTTACGTCATTTATTGTGATATACATTCTTATATTAGAGAGTGGAATTATTTAAATCAAAAAGAATGGATAGCATTTTCAAATACAACCCAAATGCGACCTATAAGCCAAATGGAGGACTGGACCTTCAGATATTGGATGGGAAGGATCTATACAAACAGACCATTATTGTCTCTGAAAATGGCTCTTTTCCTGCTGTCTTTCCTAATATTTTTACTAATTACGAACTTAATCAAAACGAACAACGTATGAAAATTTGGAATGAACAACCGTTTAAATTATGGCAAACCCAACTCAATTTTGCCACTTGGTGTGCTTCAAGTGCTTGTGGAGTCAGTTCCGAACACCTGAAAGAAGGTCGATCTATGATCAGATCAGTATATCGTTTTCATGTCTATTATCACATTAGACGAATCATTAAGCGCTTGCAGACACCTCTACCTTTTGAAGATAGTTTTAATCAATATGACAATCCTTATTCAAACGAAGAATTTCTAAAAATATGTGGTGAATATGACGTCGATTCTAATCCTATGAAATACAGAGGTCAATACTTTTTCAGCTCATATCAAAAAAGACGTAAAAACTATCCAACTCCGGGTTTGAGTTATTTCACAGACGACTCCATGACACGATGGATTGTGGAAAAATCTAATGGCTTTACAAAAACAGGCCTTGTAAAGATTTCAAGCAGTGTTAGGGCGTATGCTTATCTTGTTCTTAGTTCGCAAGCCTCAGCCCGTTCTTCTATCTTGGGTAATGATTCAAGCGCTTTGACGGCTCAAAGAGTTTTTATGAACAACCTTGAAGACATTGTTAACCGTAGAGTTGATATTCAGGAGGACATTAAACGTTATCAGGATACGTTAAACTACGCTTCAAGTAAGGTTGATTATTCGGTTGGACAAGGTATTTATATGATACCTAGTGACATGAATCTCAGAATTAAAACAGGTGTGGTAGGTTACAACAACAAGATTTTGATATCTGGTGAAGATCTGACCATTGGGATTAATCGAAAGGTCAATGTTATTGAAAAAACAACTGAATCACATAAAAAGATCCTCATTAAATCAGCAGCGTCTAGGACCTCTGGTCCTGATAAAAAGATCCTCGATAGACATATTCCTATCCATAGTACTACTAGTAGTACTGATAAACACATTACTGCACATTATAACAAAGATACTCCTAGTACTCCTAGTACTCCTAGTACTCATACACATGAAGATGAGAAGATCGCTCTTGTTATATCTTTGACAACGGCCTTTGGCATATGGTATGCTTTTCGATAGATGGGCCATTATAGACACAGTTTAATCTTATCATTGTAATGGGGACACGGCGGGGGGTTGGGGGCCCAGGGGGGTGGGGGGATATTGCGGGGGTTGGGGGTTGGGGACAAAGATATCGTTTATTTAACGGATATGATCTATGATTTGACATAAAATGGTAAAGTGCTAAGTGGATTTGTCCCAAGATCCGCCTATCCCTATCTCTGAGGTTGTCCATTATTTTCAATGACTCTTGTTATCGTAACTTCTTCATCTGACGAATCTTTCTCTTTATTGTCTACCACGTCCACGTCATCATCGTTTCCACGCACAAGAGACATTGAAATCGATGTATCTTCGTTGGAAGAAAAGGGAATGCCATAGGTTGCATCATCGACAAGAGGAACTTGCTCTTCTATAACATTAGCCACTTTCTCAATTTTTGGTGTGACGACTATGTGAGAGAAAACAGTCTACTCTCAGTTGCTCTCCCGACTCTACCTGTGAACCGAGATTTCTTGCTTTTTGGCACAGGCAAGTTATCCAGGCCAAGAGTACCGACTTTAACAACTGTTTTTGGTGGTTTGGTTTCCAAAAAGATACTATTATCATTTGGACATGCTTTCTGTAGGCCTTCCAACGTAATTAGTAGCTGATCGTGCAACACATCAAGAACATCAACGTCGTACACGTTAAAGGTGAGGCTTTTAATTTCATTTAATAAACCCCTGCATGCTGATGCCTTTGTTTTCTTCGGGTATATCTTCTGAGTTAGTTTTGTGAAGGTATGGTCCTGTCTTTGCTCTACACTTCCACCAGGTTCGACGACATCGACACTTTCTATTTCCGTTTCCCCAAAATTTAACTTAGGATAGACGACATCATAATAGAGAGTAAAATTGCGAGTTACGATAGGTTGTTGGAAAATCGTGCCAGGTTAAATGATGCTTCTGCATTACTGCTAGAATGTGTTTACACGGTAATTAAATCTTTTCCAGTCAGTGCATCCACAATATGGCAACTTCTTGTTACTTTGATGTAGATTTAGGCATTTGTAGTTTTCATCACTTTTTTCTTGACGAAGGGAACGTAGCTTATTGCCATATTTTTCATCATTTACATTTACAACGACAAGATATTCTTGAGCATGGGTAGAAGCTTTCACGTAAAACATCGAAGGTTTCCCATCTGTTATCTGTGCAGACATATATAGTTGTCGTATTTCTTCAAAAGCATTTTTTGATCATCAGTTTGATGCACGAATAAAAGTCTTTGCTTCGTGGAAATTGAAGTTACCTAAAGTTGAGATGAATAGAAAGTGTGTGTATTCCGAGCGAAGAAATTAAATAAAAAATAAAAACATAGATAAATTTTTACAGACCTTGATATCATCGTTGTCATCCTTATCACCACTTGGCTGTATACAATCTTCGTTGTTGACAACTTCACCATACCCGCACTCATTTGCCGCACATTTATTACAACCTTACTATTTTTTAGTTACAAGAAGATATTGATATCTTACTTACATAACTGCTCGATTAAAAAGCGGTGAATCTTCGAAGTCCTCATCTTCGCTGGATGAAATAATTCCTTTTCTTGAATAAGCTAAATTTAAATATGTTTGTGCACGCCAAACATGTTTTGAGTTTGCGACAATATTTTCATGTTATAATAATTCTT
Source organism: Hydractinia echinata (assembly GCA_030067915.1). Taxonomy (NCBI): domain Eukaryota; kingdom Metazoa; phylum Cnidaria; class Hydrozoa; order Anthoathecata; family Hydractiniidae; genus Hydractinia; species Hydractinia echinata. The sequence goes on along the minus strand of JASGCC010000435.1, from coordinate 52,056 downwards.
GCTTCTTTATATAAAAACAAAATATAAAAGTTTTCTTACCCATGTTAAATGTCATTTTAATTCACAGTACTTTCCTTTTTATATGAACCACCAATCAATTTCGAGAGAATGTTTTTAAAATCAGCAGAAATTAAAAACGTACGAAATTTTCAAAATAAAACCACGTGTTTTATTTATGTGACTTATAGTGTTTTGATATTTTCCCGGGGCGTTCAAAACATTTTTACTCGCTTACTGGACTATCGAGACCATCAGGTTAACTCGCCAAAATTATTTTGTATAAGACCTCCGACTTGATCCCTGGTTATAGTGCCTACCGTGTAGACGAGTTTTAGATGTTTTATAAGTATCTTTCAAACAGTTCTTTTTAACACGAATGTATGCACTTGGTGTGGCTGCCTACAGTTTGATTGGTAAATTATTGCCCATCGTCCCAATGTCCACTTACTAGGGGGGAGAGCAACATTTCGCAAAGCATGAAAATGGTAATATGAATACAGCAAAGATGATGCGATGTTGTCATTTTCATAAAACTAGCGATTTTTTCGTATTCTTTTTCGTATTTTCGTATAGCTTTTTTATTATGATATTTTAGTTACTTGTGCACCAAACTGGAATGCATCTGTTCGGAACAGAAGTGAATCCGAAAAGTGTTTCAAATTTTTCTCAAAGACGGCACGCGTTGCGTCCTTACCGACCGTACCTCCAGGACTTTTGAGCCAAGGCTTGTATACTCATATAAAAATAACAGTATAGTCTATGTGTTTGTGTTCGCGTTTGACAAGAGCTGCTCCAACCTCGTCCCCAGGGGTACTTGCCTTTTTGACCTCGTTAGCCTTCAAGTAGGCGATAGTAGCTTTGACATCAGGCAACAAATCCCAGGGAAGAGGATACAGCAGCCTTCTTAAGAGTCAGGATATTTTCCCAGCAGTTTAGACCTGCAAAGCAGGGTGCTTCTCGATCCTAATTCTTGCAACAGTATTGTGTTATCCAAGCTCTCGACAAAGAGAGAAGTGTAACTTGTCGCTTGAACCTCGATCCCAGCGCTCTTTGTCTATTTTTTATAACGGGACGGCGAGTTGGCTTCGCTTCCATGGCATTTTGGCTTTATGAACGGCCCAGGGGGACAAGGGCGAGAAAAAAATTATTTCGTTCAGAAAGCTCGATAGCAATAAATATTGTCTGCAATTGTAAAAACACATCATTGTAAAAACCTCCTTGACTACCCTCTATTAGATCATTTTCTCCCCTGTGTTGTGTTTTGATCACTTTATTTTTTTCTAGTTTTTCTAAAAATCGAGGTGTGAGACTTACAAACCTTCCTTTCTTATCAGAATGTACAAGAAGCACTGACAGTCCCAAGCGCAATAAATACCTGTTACGCAACCTGGGCCGTAGAAATATAAAAACCCTAACAACTGAAGACGAGGTTGACTGTTACGTTGTTAACTTTCGCTATTTTCGCCAGCTTTTCCCGCGAAATGACAGATAATTCTCGACTCGCGAAGGTTTTTTCTAATGCTATTCTCTTTTTTCCCTATATCTCTACGTGTAATCGCGCCAAAGTGTTTCCCCGCAGAATTTGCAAAGGTACATATGATCTTTAAATTGACCAAAGTTTATGTCCTAAATATTGTTTTTTTCCTTCGGGAAACTTCTTGTTCTAAGTATTTCCATCGCTATTTGCGTTCTTTCTAGAAATGGAAACCCTTGTTCCTTTTTTAGGTGGTAACAACATTGGTCTTTCTCGAAAGAGGCAATCTGGTTGGACAAAAAGTTAAAAGTTCTGAGTTAATTTTCCGACGCATTTTATTTCATATATTAAGTAATGCATTAATTTTGTGACTGCGTTAATTTCACGAACGTTGACTACATCCCCTCAATCACATCCATGTCAAAGTCATGAAAAAGATTTGCCACCACTTTAAAGAAGCAGGAGGTTAAGCAGTGTTGAAAGAAGCAGGGGTGATTTGTAGTTTCGTAGTTGAATTTAACCCTTTTGCTTAAAGAAGAACAAAGGAAAGTTTTAAAATAAAATATTTTTTACTAGACTTCTCCAAAACTGTGTTAATTTCATGCAACCGCATTTTTTTGCAAAACAGCGTGTTTATAACGTATTTTTAAATCGTCGTTAAGGTAGGTTTCCATACGACTGCATTTTCCACCCGAGCGGAAAAAGCTCAAGAGCTTTTTCCATAAGCATGCGCAATGAAGTAGAATGACCGCTGACTCGACGAAAAAGATGCTCCCGAGCTTTTCTCAAAAAGTTGAACTCATTCAACTTTTTCAGCGCGTATTTTTTCTCTCGAGATTTTTAACCAATGAAATTCAAGGAAATGTAAACAATTGCGCAATCCATTTTATTCAAGAAAAAAAAAACAATTTCTTCTGCACTTCTTTATTCACAAAATAACAACACCTTTCAGAAAAGTGTTTGGTGTTAAGTAGGGCAGAGAGACCTGTTAGCATTGAATTTGTGAACAAAAGTTATGGATATTCATAAATTCTTTTCAAATCTTCCTAACAACCACAATAATCAACTGCTTGTTGGGGGGGGGGGGGGGGGGGCATTGGTAGTTAAATTCATAAAATAACAATAAATAATAACTTTCCCCTTTTTCATGAAAAATTTTTCTCATCTTTCTTAGTTGTTGTTTCCTGTTACGTCTTGTTTTAATTCACAGCCATAAAAACAATGCTGTAATTTTTTTAAATTTCGTAGCCAAAGGTTTTTCTGTTCAAGAGCTCAAGAGAAAAATGCTCCCGAGCTTTCTACGCTCGAGCGGAAAATGCAGTCGTATGGAAACCTACCTTCAGCGCGCGGAAATCCACTTCAATTCACCTGTCGGGAATAACCACGGGAATATCGCCCACCGCTACCCCCTTTCCATGGATAAGCGATGATTCAAGAAGTTTATGAAATTAAAAAAAATAAAAATTTTTTTTTAAAAAAAGTACAAGCGTGCTTTGCCAGTCATTAAATTATCAGGTGTATTCTTCAGCATTCTCATCCCCGGATAAAATATACCATAGTTTTCTTTACATGCATTTTTGTCTTGATTTCTTCCCGCCTGAAACGTGTAAACGTTGTGAAGAAACAGAAGAAGAAACGGCCCTTTACTAGAAAGAAGAAACGGACCTTACTAGAAAGAAGAAACGACCCTTTACTGGAAAGAAGAAACGGACCTTACTAGAAAGAAGAAACGGACCTTACTAGAAAGAAGAAACGACCCTTTACTAAAAAGAAGAAAGGGACCTTTACTAAAAAAAGACACCACTCATACAATGTAATACATATATTCTGAAATAAAAAATGTCCATACGGGGCATATATTACAATGGAGGAGTGTTCCACAACACACACACAAGTTAGCACACGATCCGATTAATCAAGCTTTAATCATCGAGAGTGTCTTGATGACTTATGGCTTTTTTCCAGAGTATTGTCTGACGCTAAAAACAAAACAAAAAACATTTACGTTTGTTCAGGAACCCCTCTAAAAAAGTTCAGCCCCAGCCCCTCCTTACCAGCTAGCTCGCCTATCCCCCTCCCCCGCAACAATACATTGTTAACGGATGCTAGACTTAAATATTTGAAAACATGATAGCATTAATAAATTGCAGGGGAAAAATAAGTTATTAATAGTGAGAGATACCTAAAGGAAGTAAGTTTTCGGAGAACTAATTTTCGCGAGGAATTTTTTGAAAATAAAGTTGACTTTTCACGAAGTTGGAAAGTCCTGGTATTTCGCGAATTTCGCGTAAAAATTGATGATGTGCTTTTATTTAAGTGACATTATATAAATACTGCTGAGGTTGAAATTTACATATATATGTAGTCCTAGGTAAATTAGAAGAAGAAAAAATAGTGTAAATAGTTTTTCAATGTGGGAGACATAAAGCCTGCTAAAGTTGAAATTCACAATCGTGTTTTAAAAAGAAAATAAAACTTTGGCGAACAGCAAGTTTGCATATAATTTTCGCGAAATTGACAAAAGCTTGCGAAAATTAATTCCCTTAAGGTAGAATAAGGTGAGTAGGCCACAAACAAAGGGGATATCGCATGCTATAGTTTCTTGCCCCATATACCAAAATCTAACCCACTACAAAAATTAAATTTCAAAAATGAGTTTGGCCCCTTAAAAGAAGGGGGAGGTGGTATAGCTAATAATTATCAATATTTTGTCCAGCCGAAAATGTTTGTAACAGGAAGCGAATCAAAATGCGCTCATATGTCAACCACTGTATTTATTTGAATGTCACAGCAATGATTCGCGTCAAGCCTGATGGATCAAGTGCAGATCTATGTTGTTCATTTTTTTTTAGAATCGTACTTTCTACCCTCCGTGGTAAAAATTTTACTGGAGTGGCGTGCACATGTTTTATACAGCTAATATTTGTTTCTATTGATACAAAAACAACCTTCTGCACATCTCACCTTTGTTGCATAAGAAACTGACCATACTGAATTTGGTCAGGTGTTCCTGAGATAGTGATTACTCGTTCCTGTTTTCCTGGTTGTGGATCCTCTATTTTGATGTCAGCGCCGCTTCTTTGTCTGAATAACGAATTAAAAAAAATAATGAACACATTTAAACAACGGTATATAAAGATTTTGGGACAGAAGGCTGAGACTTCCTTCGAATGGTTATATCAGGACAATTATATATACAAATTAAAGGGAGGGACATTAATCTGGCTTATTTAACGTCATTTGCTCATCTATCATGCTCTTGTATCATTGATACTTTTTTGTTTAAAACGTATTTAACTGAAAACTATTTTCGAGGTCTTACATTTCGAACAGAAAGGAGGGTGTAAATAGCAAACAATCGTCTACTATAACCAGTTGTTTCAATTATTGCAACCACATTCAGTGTAATTTGTTTAAAATGCATGTGAGTGTACCTGATATTTCGTATCCTTTCGCCGCCTTTACCAATTATAGCTCCAGCAAGCTGAAATAAACAAATCTAAGTTAAGAAAACGAAACAAAACAAGCTTTTTCTATATAAAAAGAAAGTGACTATTAAGGGATTAAAAACAACTACAGTATAAAATTTAGTATAGACTTACATCGTTTGGTATAGTGACCTGTGTAGTTTGTGTGTCCATTCCAGCAGGTGCTAAATACAAGTAGAGTGGCAACCATAACATTATTGTTCGAAACTTTTACTTAAAAATAAAGATACTTAAAAAGTATGAGAATTTCTACCTGAGTTGTTAAAGTCATTATTTCCGCCACCACCAAAATTGTTGTAATTTTGGTTACCACCAAAGTCAGAGTCGCCACCGAAACCACCACCTCCACCAAAACCACCTTGGTTGTTTTGTCCCTAAAAACAAAGTGAATTTGGTAATTTAAACCTAAAAATAAAAATAAAAACTACAAGTAAGATACGTACCATGGGTGAAAAATTACTACCACGATTTCCTCCAAAATTGCCACCTCTACCACCCCCTCTTCCACCACGCATTCCTCCTCTCATACCTCCACGCATATTACCACCACCACCACCACCGCTGCCGCCGCCGCCACCACCCATGGGTGGGCCATAGTCGTTATAATTAGAGTTATTCCATTCTTGGCTTGGATCATATAGTGCAATGTTCCCTTTAATAGGTTGTTCTTGCATTTGTTCGAGAATCTTGCGCAAGGCTGCGATGATTTCTTCTTCGCCACCTCCAAGTGCAACAACACGTTCAGTGGAGCTCGGTAAGCATTCTTGATAGACTTTAATACTGGTGTTTGTGGTCTAAAAGAGAAAATAATTTAGAAAACTGCCTACCTAACAGTAACTTCTTCTTGTTACTTATTCCTGAACAATTCCTTAAAACTTAAAACTTTCTTGAATTCAGGAATTAGAAATAACTGCTGTATTAGACAAGTTATTAGTTAAAAACCATTTGTTTGTAAAAAAAAGGCAATGGTTATTAAATTAATCTTAGCTGCTTATTTAACAGGAAAAATGTTTTTAGAAGGGAAGCATTTCCAGGTGAGGGCTAATAAAAATAAATACTTCAAAGCATGTTTATTCAAGAGCTCCACGTATCACAACAAAAAAGGAAATAACCTCTCTGATCTCTTTGATTTTAAATCCTGCACGTCCAATGATTCCACCAACTTGACTGGAGTGAATGAGAAAGTCTACCTCGTAAGCACTTTTAGGCGCTTGTCCACCTGCGTTCACTGGGTAAGGTGGCTAAAACAGTTGAAGAAAACAACAACATCAAGACAAGCATCAAGTAAAAGTTACTTTCTTAAGGTATCAACAACTTAAGATGTATCAATTGTCAAAACAGTGTCTTCTACATGACACTGTATGCTATATGTAAACATCCTCCTTTGAAGGGTTGGAATTTTTGTGGGATTTGTGTTTGGTTTCCATTTGAAAATAAATTCTGTAAAAACAACTATGCATTGCTTGAATAAGTTTCAACAAGCTAGATGGTTTGTTACTTACTTCATGACACAATGGAAGACATTCTTTTAAAACATTTATGGCATTTTCTTGAGATGCAGCAATTGATAATACCCTAAAAATGATGCCATTCAATAAAAAATAGACAATTTATTCTATCATAGTATATTTGTTTTAAAATGTATAACTAGTGTTACAGTTGTTAACACAAGGGGTAAAAAATATGCATTATTTTCATAGAAATTGCACTTGCTAATAGATACTGGGGAAATAGGAAACTTTCGTCATTTCCGTGCCGGAAAAATCTAATGAATGGCTAATTTATGTTTCAGCTCAGTTGCAGGCCAAAACATAAGTGGTAAATCCTAACAAAAAAATAATACAAAAAGCACAAAATACTTTTACTAATTCATAATTGCACACATTATTGAACCTTTTTGGTGTAACGTTGTTCGAATCAGGATGAGGGCATTTCTGTACAAAATGATTGCAACAGTGCCAACTTTAATTCAACCCTGGGCGTACGTATCAGCAAGAGCAAGATTTAAAAATTAACCAGAATCAAACCGGGAGAATGGGACCTACCGCTCGTGTGTATTAGAATCAGGTACATTAACAGTGGCATTGTACTATAAATATAATAACACCCAAGTGGAATATGGGTAGTTTCCGGGTAGAATATGGAGTTGACCAGGACATCAATTGCATCGGACGAAATCAAAACCAGGAATAACATGGTTAACAGACCAGGTTATAAATGGAAACCAGATTTGAAGTTGGGTTGGAGAAGGAGCGGGAAAAGAATAAGAAATAAACACAATTAGCAACTTGAAACTATATGAAAAAAACATTTAAAATTATATAAATCACTAGCGTGCCGTTATTTAAATTGGAGAAACAATATTTTTCTTCATAATTTTAAATGTGTCACATCCCAATATGTCAAGCATCTGAATGTTCACCTTTCCACTCTTTATACCAGGTGCCCTGATTATTTTGACTAGTTCTGACAATGAGGAACTTATCTTGACTTTGCCCAGACCCTAAGAAAGTCCTGTAAAGTCTTCCGACCCAATGGAAACACTGACAAGTGATCACATAAAGCTTTACTACTACCACATTTAAAACAAGAATCCAATTAGAATTTTTTTTGAAGCGGTGAGAAAATTGCAGATTCATGTTTAAAGGCTCTTAAGAATTAGGTTTTCATTTTATATTGCTGGATAAACCTAACCCAATATAGATTCAGTGATTGTGGACCATCAGTTCCAATGTTCAGCTGTAAGGTAGCTGTAACATTTCTAGGTAGAGTTATTTATAAATTCTATTTTGCAGGTTATCTGGGTTCAAAAACTTGAGATAATTTAAAAAAACTTTCTATACATTATAATGGATATGTAAAGGTCTGTGAGGATTAAAGTGGCTATAGTCTGGTATTTAGATACCACAACAGTACCTACCAGAACTTTAATAAAGTTGCTTTTTTTACAACCTCCCTCCCTAACCCCCTCCCCCCCCCACAAAAAATACTCCCCCTTCCGAATTCTGAACCCAATGCAATGGTTGAAGACACAATTATACTTGGTGCATGTAGACATGCATAAATAAAACTGGTTATATACTAACCTCTGACCGTAATCTTTTGATTGTTTGGCCTCCCTGTAAAACAGAAAAATACACAATAAGAAGTGTTTATATCTTAATGGCCATGTGCGAATATCAAACATAACAACCTTATTTACAGTTCATTTAGGGTGATCCAGCAGCATAGCTTGTAGGTCAGTTCTAATAGGCTTTAAAATAAATTTATCATTTATGTTGAAACTTACCTTGCCAATTATACCACCAGCATGCTAATATATAAAAAAAAAATATATTTAAAATTGATACAAAAAGGTTGATATATTCAAAGTTGAAGGAATGGGTTTGCGGGAATCACATCTAGCAAATTTTGTGACTTACTTTACTAAGTAGAAGAAATCTTAATGTAACTGTATCCCCTCTCATCTTTTTTCCACCACCACCAGGACCACTTTCACTGCCTCGTTTCATTCCACCTACAAATTTTTAAAAAATACATATAGCCTATTACTAAAATTCCTAAAATAAAGTAAAAATAGATGAAGTTAAAACTTACCTTGATTCATTTTGAAAAGATTTTGAATATGTATTTATTCAGTATAATAGTTCTAAAAATAAAGGTAATCAGAAATTAAGTAATTACTTTATTTCTTTACATAATTCAAATAAAATACATAGCTCAGATTCTACGCTGGAAATACTTTTATTACTGTGTGCAACTCATAAAGCTACAGCTATTTTAAGGGGTGGGGGATGTTCACAGAGAATTAGATTTACGCTTCTATTTATAAATAATGTTAAATTTAAACAATTGCCACAAAAATTCAAAATTTTTTAACAAATACATGGTCAAAAATTAAACTATTTAATTTTCAAATACTGTAACAAAAAAATTCATGGTGCGAAGTAATGAAACAGAATATATACAAATTCAAACCTAGTAAAGTAAACACTGAAATAAACAATTTGCCCCTATAACTTTACCTAGATAAAGAATGACTAAAAAAATTTTTGTGACGTTTCCCCTTTAAAAGACCACTGCAAACCCCAACATTGTTGTTTACGAGCAAGCTAGTTATTAGCCTAGTTAATGAAGCTTCTTCATCGAGGTTATTAAAATGAGTTTCTCTCAAACAAAAGCTTAGACGCAAACGAATGACTCAGCGGAAACCCCGAGTTTAAATCGACCAATGTGACTAATCGCTTCTGAAGCCATTTTCATTCATCTGTGAGTTGTTTACCACATTTTACTCTACTCTGGTAAAAACTTCAGGGTTAAATAATGTTTGTTAGGGTGAGTGAAACCACTCGCTTTAAATATTTGGGAAGAAAAGATCACGTGGTCAATATCCCAGATATTGACTACGTAAGCAAGGAACAATAGAATTAGCCAATCAAAAAGCGCGGCCAGTTTCTGACCGCAAAAAAATGGTTTGAGACCCAGTGTAATTTTTCCCACCTTAACTACTCCGATTTCCCAGTGGTAAGAAAAATTATGCTGGGTCTCCTGGCTAGCTAGTTATGTGGCTGGTGTGACATGTGCATGATGGCTATAAAACTTTAAAAAAAAGCTTTTAAAAATAAATGGTCACCTGGATTCACATTGCAACAGTCAAAGGTAGACTTAAAAGTAACTTGCCTTGTGATGGTTTAATGCTTCAGTGGAAGACTTGCAAAAAAATAATAATAATAGGGTGAGCAAAAAATAAATAAAAAATAAGACTCATCATCATCATCATTCTCGGCTTAACGTCCGTTTTCCATGCTAGCATGGGTTGGACGGGGTATATTAATGACCCTCTTCCAATCTGATCTAGACTGTGTTAGATCTAAACTCAACTTCCTCTGTATCAAGTCTGTCCTTATAACCTCCTGCCAAGTCTTTCTCGGTCTGCCTCTGGGCTTTGCCCCAGGAACTATCAAGTCTCTACACTTTCTTACCCAATTATCCTCCTCCATTCTTTCCAAGTGCCCCAGCCAATTCAATCTTCTTATCTGGATAACATCTTTAATTCTACGGAGACTTAGCCTGCTTCTTAGCTCATCTGAACTCTTTCTGTCTCTCAGACTGGCGTTACACATCCACCTAACCATTCTCATATCATTCCTTTCTAAACGGTCAAGATCTTCCTGCTTCACTGCCCATGTCTCACTACCGTACAACATAACACTTCTTACACAGGCCTCATACAACCTACCTTTTACCTCAATTGACAGGACTCTGCTAGTCAACAAAGGAAGTAACTCTCTGAACTTTTTCCAAGCAGAACCTATCCTGCAAGTAACACTTCTTCCAACACCCCCTTCACTGCCCAACATATCACCTAAGTAACAGAAGTTCTCAACTATCTCTAACGAGCCACTGTTGTACATCATTAAAGCTGGAAATACTTCATTCTCTATAATCTCACCTTTGCAACGCTTGCATACAAACTGAATGTCAGCTCTTAACCTTCCACTAATACTACTGCACTTCTTATGTACCCAATGCTTGCAAGTCTGACAAAAAATTGAGTTACTACCAACCCCTTTCCTGCAAACTCCACAAGGCCACTTTCCAACTACAAGGTCACACTTGGCTGCAATGCTACTAATCATGACTTTAGACTTTGCTGTGTTTACCTTTAGCCCTTTCTCTTCTAGTCCTTTCTTCCACTTCTCAAACTTTTCAACTAATTCTTCCATCGACTCTGCTATGAGAACCAAATCATCTGCATACAATAACTCCCATGGACAACCTGTTCTGAACTCCATCGACAGCGCTTCTAAGACTAGAACAAACAACAAAGGACTAAGTACAGAACCCTGATGTACACCAACATTTACACTAAATTCATCACTAAGTGAATCGTTAATCCTGACACGACTTCTAGCATTGCTGTACATAGACTGTACCATCGTAACTAGCCACTCATCCACACCTAATTTTCTCATAGCCCACCAAATAACTTTACGTGGCACTCTATCAAAAGCTTTCTCTAAATCTACAAAGGCAAAATAGAGATTCTTTCTCTTTCCTAAATACTTTTCCTGAAGCTGTCTGAGTAAAAATATTGCATCTGTAGTGCCACGCCCTGGAACAAAACCAAATTGCATCTTATCTATATCAATCCTTTCTCTAAGTAACTTATCAATCACTCTTTCAATAACTTTCATTACTTGATCAACCAACTTCAAACCTCTATAGTTACCCTTTCTAATGCATCACCCTTGCCCTTGAAACAATTCACTATTACACTCGACTGCCACTCACTCGGAATAGCACCATCCTTTATAATCTGATTAGCAAGACTTGTAATAAGCTCAACTCCAATATATCCAGATGCTTTTACCATCTCTGCAACAATACCTGATACTCCTGCAGCCTTGCCAATCTTCAATTTCCTAATAGCCTCCACTACCCATTCTGTCTTGATCTGCATAGCTGGCCCTTCTACAACATCATCATCAGACAAATTATCCTCATCCCAATCAAACTCAGTGTTAAGCAACCTCTGATAATAATTCTTCCAAGCTACCCTTTTCTCCTCCTCTGTGCTAGCCAAAACACCTTCATCATTACGTATACACTTCTCACCTACAACATCTTGATTAGTCTTCTTCATTTGCTTTGCTATCTTGAATACCTCATTGCGCTGGTCTTCCCTTCTTAACACATCTGCAAATCTGTTTCTCTCTGCTTCTGATTTTGCCTTATACACTGCTGTACGAGCACGACGCTTAGCTTCTAAGTAAATATTTTTACTACCACCTGACTTCCACTCTTTCCAAAGTTCCTCTTTTCCTTTATACACTGGTCAACCTCATTATTCCACCACCAGGTCTGTCTATGTCTAGCTGGTCCTTTCGTCCACCCACAGGTATCAGCAGAAGCTTCTAGAAGACAATTCTTCAAAGTAGTCCAAGTACTTTCAACATTGTCACTATCACATTGACCATTGTGGGCTAACTGCTGAACTTTTGCACTAAATTGTCTTGCTACAATCTCTTCCTTCAGCTTCCAGACTTTTCGACGGGGCCTGTACTTTCCCTTGGCTTCTTTAACACTCTTCAAGATAATATCACAAACCAGCAACCTATGCTGGGAAACACACTCTCCCCCCGATATAACTTTCACGTCTATTGTGGACTATTGTGGAATAGTGGAAAAACAGTGACTGGGATTTTAAACACAGTGTGAACGCATAGTAAAATCAAAAGTAAATTCAACAGTCAGAGAAATCATCTTAATCATCTTAATCATCTGTGCAGCTTAATTTGGATGTACGTCGCACGTCGAGGTAAGCCACAAGTAAAAGTGTTACCCAGCATTTAAAATCTCCTGTGGCGCAATAAATAAGAACCGTAAATTTGTGCCACACATGGAGCACTCTAGTACAGGTATACATATGTCGGTGAAAGTTCAAATATGAATGTTACTCCGGGCAGCGTGCTTAGTACAGGTAAACAATGTCGCGCATTCATGTAGGTACAATACCTTTTTCCAAAAAAAACTTTATTGCAACTTCGATTTAACGGAAACACAGGAAACAGCCCATCGTTAACACTGGACTGAGCGCTTAGTACAGGTAAACCGTGTTGCACGTGTTTATGCTTAATGCCCTTTTAGCACAGTTTACAACCCGTTCTTACCCCGTCATAGCAAAAAAAATTAGTCAATATTTTTTTTGCAGAATAAGTTGCAATAAACGTTAACAAATTAATCATGACACAGGATACACTCTGTTAAAACGCCGGGTTAAGCCACGAGTAACTATGTTACCCGCGTTGAACACCAGAATGAGTGATTAATAAGAACCGTCAATTGTGCCACACATTCAGGTAAAGCGCTTTAGTACAGGTATATGGTATGTAGTAAATTGAGTAAAGTGCTCACAATTCGTAGTGTTTCCGGTGTAATAATTTTTTAAAAAACTCCACATTATAAGCTGAAATAAAAACACAGATTGCAATTCGTTGATACCCCGTCATAGCATAAAAAGCTGGCCAACCTTTTTTTATTTTTCAGAGAATGTTCCTGGTGAATGTTCAAAAGAAATGTTACTCTAAGCTGAGTGCTTAGTACAGGTAAACAATGTGACACATCCATGTAGCACGGTTAGTACAGGTAAACAGTGTCACAGAGATGAGTATAGACGTAACACAATTTTTAAAAAACTTTATTGAGACTTCATTTAAAAAAAATTCAGGAAACCGCCCGCCGTTATCCTGTTCAGTTAAAATACTCAGCAATTTTATTTTGCAGCATAAGTTTTCATAACAGTAATAAAAGTGTAACTGCCTAACTGCATTTATTTAGCATAAGAATTTAGAATTGTGATGCAGCCAAACAAAGTGCATTTGGCTACTTTCACTTGTTATCCAGAGTTAGCTAAAGGAGCTAGCTCTTTAACATAAAAATAAATAATATTGGCTAGGATAAAAAGCTGTTATACAAACTGAATAGTAATAACTAAGGGTAGCTAGCTAGGTGGCTGTAGAATGATCCTTAAAAATCTTCGTTCCTAGCCAAAAATCCTAAAAATGGTGCGTTTAAGATTTGTACATGGCTAAAACACGTGACAATTATATTTATCTTAACATGTAAAAACATAGAAGACAAAAAAGGACAAACAGACCTTCAAACCCAGGACTGGCCACGACCACTTTCAAAACCAAAATGGCCTTCGACATCATGTTCCTTCGTTGGCATCGCTAGGCCGCGAAAATCTTGGATTGGTTTTTCAAAAAATCAGGCGTTTTGATTGGTATATATACTACGTGCAAGCGGTCAAAACAAAGTAAGAAACTGTCAGTAAAACTGTCCTATTTGTTTTCTGTGGCTCCCAAGCGAAATTGGCGATTGAGATCACGGGGGTAATTATTATTAAAAATGGCGTATTTAAATAATGCATTCATTTTAATCACTTAACTTATTTTTTTAATTAAGGTTAGTAAATTAAAATAATTAAATTGTTTAGAGAAATAAATGAATTTTCTGAATATTATATTTTAATCAATAATAAGATTTTCGATTAAACAACCAGGGGTTTTTAAAAATGGCGGAAAGATCAAAGGGATATCGGTAGCCAATTTGCGTGACAGACAGACGCACACAGGTATTATAATATAGATGATACAGTCTAATGAGGCGTTTTACAGTGGCGTTTTACAGCTTAGTTAAGATGTACAGAACTTTGATCTTCAAAATCACACATTTTTTCGTAGCACCCCGGAGATCCGCTAAATTTGAAGTTTTAAAAATGGCCGCTTAAATAGACTATCGCTACGATGAACCATTGTTTCTATTCCAATATTTTTTGAACCCGGGGTGCTGGAAATACCATTCTTTTTTTATAATATAGTGGTCAAACTAACGATGAAAGAGCTGCAGCGGTGATTCTGCTAAAATTTAGATTTTTTGAGAAATTGGGGAAAAACTTTTTCTACCCTCTAATTTAGATGTATGTCACCTAATTAAGCTGTATGATACAGCTTATTTAGGAGATCTCCAAATTAAGCTATACAGCTTAATTAAGAGGATTTCCCTGGCTGTTCAAGTTCTTATAAGAGATCTATTTTAATCCCGCCCCTCTCCCCTTCTCAATGGATAATACCCATTTAAGAACCCCCCTTCAATACACACGCATAGTTACAGGCTAGCTAAATTTAGTGTTTTTGCATGAGAAATTTATTACTTACTTACTTACTTACTTAACAGATCACACCAATTGAAGATATAGCTAAACAGAGAAACAAATGAGTGGATTGAAAAGTATATGGAAAGAAGAGACACAAGGATATGAAAAGAAGTGACAGAAGATTGCTCTTCTGTCACTTCTTTTCATATCCTGTGGAGCAAAAAGAGTAGAAAAAAAGAAAGAAGAGAGAAACAAGAGAAAAACACACAAAAAAAGAACCAATTATTAAGAGAAAGGAAAAGAGAAAAAGGAAGAAATTAGCCTTGCACCTAGTCGACAATAAAGACAGCAATATATTGTATCAATGTATAGTTTATTTTTTTTTGACTAGGAGCTTGTTGGCAACAACAAAGTGGGTGCTTGAAAGATTCAAAGAGTCTGTCTGATTTGGCCGTTACAACATGGTTAGATCAACACAAAGAAAACAAAACGCACAAACACGCATTAAAAACAACAATAATGTTCGAAATGTGTTAGCTGGTTTACCCATTCCAAATAAAGTAGCTACAAACAAACCTTTGAATTTTTGGAAACTGTGACGGCAGCAGCTGCTGGTACAGTGTGCACGTTGCCCGAAAAGGATTTTGGGAGTGATTGGGAGAGCAAAGTGGATATTAAACGTTTATATATAGTTCTCTTATCGTTCCCAAAATAAATTAAATTCAAAATAACTTTTAAGTTAATGTTGTGTACAGGATATCCATCGTTCCTCTTTTGCAAGTATTTTATTTTCTGTCATTCAATATAAAAAAGATAGATATTGTTAATCAAAATTAACAAAACTGACGACGGCACGGGGAAAAATCTCAGCAAAATTAATAAAAATGGCGGATAAACAACGTGCAGAACGAAAGCACTTTAAAAAAGGTAAACACGGAAATCCACATGCTAAGAGAGGAAAATATTTTCGCAGTAAAAATGAATATCGTACAAAAGAGTGGAGAGAAATTAAATCAAAGACTGCTCAATGCAAAGAGAAGGTAGGAAGACAAAAATTTCAGTCAGGGTAAACTAGCTATAGTTGGCGGTAGTAGTATTTGGGGTAGTGGTTGGGGTAGCTAATTTTGATATTCAAAGCATATACTTTGTAAATGTACATCATATATTCAATTATACCCCAATACAAGGCTTTTAGTATTGTCTTGTATTCTTGCGGTCGGAATGTTCTCCTTCGTTGCTCTCTGATGGGGGACAAAGTGGACTTTTCACGGTCAAACCTTCACAGTAGAAATCTTAATTGCACAGAATTTACAATATCTAAAACATATTAAAGGGAAACTAAGGTCAAAAAAAATGTTGCTAAAAAGAATTTAAAAACCCTGTATAACATCTAAATAAACTATGGGAAAAAAATTAACTCTTAATTTTCATTATTTAGGCCTGTTTTAGCCCATTAAAGTTCTAAGGTTTTCTCAAATTAACTGTGTACTTCATTCACGGTTCCTCGTGAACCATACAGAATTATGACGTATGAGACGCGAGAATCAAAATCACTTAGTGATGGATAGTAGCGAAGAAAGTAGTTGTGCTAGTGAACATAGTGAAATATATAGTTCTAAAACTAACAGATAAAAGTATTTGCAAAGGATGTTATTATAACGAGCCAGTGTTTACTGAAGTCAGTTGAGAAATATTTATTCACCAAAAACTGCGAATGATATACAGCTTGGATGCATCTCTTGTCTTCATACATCAAATTATAGAAGGCGAACCTTGTAGTTTCACGCACTCGCGTATCATATACGTCATTGCTCTCCATCGTAGAGCTTTTTATGTACTCCAATGGAGACGTGATTATGACCTTTTTTACTCTAAAATCCTCATAATAATACATTTTTATTGAAGAAAATTTTAGATACCTTTTTTAAATAGTATAATAAACATTTTTAAGAAAAAAAAAATTTTGACCTTAGTTTCCCTTTAAAGATTTGACTAAAAAAAAAGAGGAATTCCTTGAAAAATCCAGTATTGTATTTATGAAGGTTTCACCACAAAAACATTACGGCATTTGTCTACCATTTCATAATGGCTGCTTAATCTGAATACTGGCCCGTGATTGGTTCAACCAGTATTATGACGCGAACCCGACCGCAAGAATAGTCAAAGTAATGACCCTGTGCATGGTCTTTTGCAGACATGTCAACTCACACCCATTGTGCGTGTGACACATGCATTTTCTTTACCTCGCGCACCGAAAGAATATTATTAAAGTCACACGCATTTCTTTTAAAAAAGTGAGAACCTCTTTTTCCGCAAATTCTTTCTTCATCTTGAGTCTCTTTATCATCATCATCATCATCATTCTTGGCTTAACGTCCGTTTTCCATGCTAGCATGGGTTGGACGGGGTATATTTATGACCCTCTTCCAATCTGATCTAGACTGTGTTAGATCTAAACTTTGGAGAAAAGCTCGTTTGATATCCATTGATTTACAGGTCCACCTTAAAGATGCGATAAGAGCAAGGGTTATTCGTAACGATTCTTTTGCGCAAGTAGGCGAGTCCTTTCTTCTGTTTGTTGCTTCTTCATCCTCAAATCCTCGTGCAACAAGCCTGGCTTTGGTTACATCAAGACCATTGACTTCCTTTGTTTCTATCACCCAACGACAACTGATTGTGTATTGCTCATTGTCTTCCACTTCACAGTATACATTGTTGTCCTTCCAGTTCCTGAGCTCCTTTTCTTTGGCTGCCTCTATGGAATCTTGATTGTTGTTGGATGCAATCATTACTTTTTCTGTGATGGGATGCCATTCTACAACATCTGATGAAAAATCTAGCACATCTATCTCATTGTCTTTTGGTGATTGGATATTTAGATAATATCTGTATTTACCAGTCGCTTTGCCAGCTCTACTTTTAACAATGCCTTCTTTCAGATCTTCAGAGCTTCTTAGTTTATATGCGATTCTTGATTTAACAGGAGGTAAATGCACACTAGGTTGAATTGTACTTTTGGCTTCGGCGTTGGGAACTTTATTCACTTGTTTCTGTTCTGTGTGCTCTTTTCCTTCATGCGATATTTCATTTTCAGGGTGAATTTCACCTCCCCTAGATGCATCATCGTTATACAGAGTGGGGTCTTGATTTTGCTTCTCTCCTTCATCGTAGTCATCATCTTCTGAAGGATGTAAATCCTCTTGAGCAGTTCCATTGTTTTCTTCTTCAACAGAGATGGTGTGATGCACTTCTCCTGGAGGGGTGGGCACAGCTTTGTGGACATGAATCAAGCTAGCTGGATGTACTCTGATGAGTTCACCACCATGCTTCACCGGGATGTTCTTGTTTTCTTGACCAATTACACAACCCGGTCCTTTCCATTTTGGGTTGTTGGCACGCTTGTAATAAACCTTGTCACCATTCTCAGAAACCACATCATTGCAGCTCCTGACTTTGTGTTTCAAAGCATGCTTGATCTTTTCGGATGATTCTGACTCAATGAAAGCTCTTCGGGCATTATTCATTGCATTCAGATTCTTTTCGACAGTAACACTTGAAACTCTGGTCTCCAAGACAGGCAATTCATTGTTCAGTACATTTGGAAAGTTAGTATTCTTCCCAAACACCGACATATTTGGACTGTATCCTTGATGTCCACTCAAGGATTTCTTTGCACTTACTGCCCAAACAACTGTCGTTTCCAAACTACAATTTGAGTCTTCCATCGTTTTCCTGACTGCTTCTTTGACGACAGCGTTGTGGCGTTCACATATACCATTTGACCAAGGGTTTTTAGCTGCGGTTTTTGCCTCTTCAATATTAAACATCTCGCACATTTCTCGATAATCTTCATTCAAAAACTCTCCACCATTGTGAGCTAAAAACTTTCTTGGTTGGCTAAAGTAGCTTATCCACATTTTCATAATCGCATCAATCATTACATCTTGTTTCTTGGATCTTCCCACGAATGCCACAGAATACCTGGAGAACAAATCAATCAAATGTAAAATCCAGATGCCTTGCTCATAGGTGATTAAATCCATGGCAACAATTTGATTGAATTCAGAGGTAAGCCAAAGGTATGCTTGTTGATATTAATATGTTGTCTCCATAATATAGACTATAAACAATAGTGAATGTCCTTGGTGGGGCCTCAAGTGGTTGTGCAGTTGTGTTGATATCCAGTTGTGTTGTTGTGTTGCGGATCAAGTTGTGTTGTTGTGTTCCTGCTGGTTGTGTTTGTGATACCGCAGAGTAATCAAGTGAGACAATCAAAGTAAGTCATTATTATTAATTAACAAATGGTAGCAGAGGAATAATGGCTTCAAGAAAAGATTACAAGGCCCCGCCAACGTTAAGTGAGGACATTTCATATGAAAACTGGAAAAAGGAGATAAAAATTTGGCAAATCTTTACAAATGTTGATAAAAAGAAACAGGCTGCTGCTATTTTTCTTACACTTGAAGGTAAAGCTAGAGATGCAGTTCTTGAAATGAACATTGAGACTCTTAATGCAGATAATGGTGTTGATAAAGTAATAGAAACTCTTGACAGCTTATTTAAAAAAGACACGTTACAATTAGCTTTTACCAACTATGATAATTTTGAAAAATTTTGCAAAACTGAAGAAATGACAATGAAACAATATGTAATTGAGTTTGAACGCTTACACAACAAAGCTAAGCAATATGGCATGGAATTACCAGATGGAATTTTAGCATATAAACTTTTGGTAAACGCAAGACTACCTGAGCAACAAGAACGACTGGTAAAAGCAACTATTACTGAACTCACATTTTCCGGAATGAAAAATCAACTGAAGAGGATCTTTGGTGACATAGTTCAACAAGATAGAGTCAATGTAAATGATATTAAGGTAGAACCGACTTATCATGGCAGTCATCAGTATTTTAGAGGAAGAGGAAGATACTTTAGAGGTGCGACCAACTACACAAGACCTACTGCTGACAGAAATAGTAAAGATAATCGTCAAAGAAATCCAGTGGATATGAAAGGAGAAGTATCGAGATGTAACATTTGTGGATCTGTGTTTCATTGGCAAAGAGATTGCCCAGACTCATACGAAAATAGAAAGAAAAAGAAAGAGGAAGTGAATGTAACATTGTATACAGAGGTAATGGATGTATTTATGGGTGAAACATTGAGTGCTGCTGTTTTGGATTCAGGCTGTTCAAAAACTGTTTGTGGAGAAAGTTGGCTGAAAGAATATTTAGAGACATTGAGTGATAATGAACTTAATCATGTCACAGAGTCACAGAGTAATACAATATTTAAGTTTGGAGATGGAAATGAAATGAGATCCATTAAACAAATGAAATTGCCAGCCAGAATCGGAGATACTAATATCAATATTGTAACAGATGTTGTGAAAGGAGATTTGCCACTACTTTTTAGTAAAGATGCCATGAAGAAAGCAGGCACCAAAATTGATTTTTCAAAGGACACAATAGAAATTCTGGGAATGAAGCAAAAGGTGTTTCTCACATCCTCAGGACACTATTGTATCCCTTTAGGCAAAAGAAAATTTGAATTTGATGATATTTCAAGTGTGGATGCGGAAGAAATAGTTCTGTATTCAAAGAGTTTCGCTATGAAAAATGATACCGAAAGATTAAAAGACATTGTTAAACTTCATAAACAATTTAGTCACCCGCCACCAGAACGTTTAAAGAAGTTACTTCGGGATGCAGGTGTTGAGGATAAGAAGTTACATACATTGATTGACCATATATCACAGAAATGCGAGACATGTTTCAAGTACAAGAAACTATCCCCAAGACCTGTGGTGGGTTTGCGTATGTCCAATGACTTTAATGACTATGTAGCAATGGACCTAAAAGAGTGGACAGATGGCAATACAAAAACATGGTTCTTACATTTAATTGATACTTTTACGAAGTATAGTGCTGCTACTGTCATACATAGCAAACGAAAAGAAGTGATTGTCAAGAAGATATTTGAAATCTGGATAGGAACATTTGGATGTGCAGGAAAGTTCATGGTTGACAATGGAGGGGAGTTCGACAACAGTGAGTTCATTGATTTCTGTGAAAAATTAAACATTAGGATTGTAACCACTGCTGCAGAGAGTCCATGGAGTAACGGAATAGTTGAAAGGCATAATGCTATCATTGGAGAGACTGTTCGAAAAATTATGAATGATCAAAACTGTGAGTTAGAAGTGGCTTTAAGTTGGGCAATTAGTGCAAAGAACTCACTTGCGAATTACAATGGCTACAGTCCAAACCAATTACTTTTTGGCAAGAACCCCAATATACCATGCATATTGACAAATAAGCCACCTGCAATGGAAAGTAAAACTACTAGTCAAGTAGTAGCGAAAAATTTAAATGCTATGCATGCAGCAAGACGGGCATATATTGAAAACGAGTCATCAGAAAAGATACGACGAGCTTTGAGACATCAGATTAGACCTTCTGGAAATGTGAAATACATGAATGGCGATAAAGTCTATTATCGGAGAAAAGACGACAAACATTGGCATGGCCCATGTACAGTTATAGGTTTTGAAAGTCAGCAAGTTTTGGTAAAACATGGAAGTCGATACATTCGTGTGCATCCATGTAATTTAATGCATGAGAAAGGTCAAGAGAGAATAGCTTCTGATGACACACCGAAACCTGAAACAAACACAGAACAGTTTATGAAACATCTTGCACTAGAAGATGATGATGTATACAGTGAAAATGATGAAGATGATGTAGATGCTGTTACACTAGAAGAGGACAATGTATACTTTGAAGATACTGAAAATACTATTGAAGAAGAAGAAATGGAGAGAAATGGTGATGACTTTGACTGTATACATCCTATTGATGAAGTAAGCAAATTAGAAAATGTGGAACACAATAAAGATGTAAGCGAACAGCGGAATGTCAATGCTAACAATAAAAATGATGATGCTGAAAAAGATGTTGTTAAGTTAAAACCAAAGATGAAAATACGCATTGCAACAAATGAAGATTTGCAATTAAAAGAAGTTGAAGTAATTTCGAGAGCTGGAAAAATTGGGAAGGCTCAGGGAGGAAAATATAAAGATTTTTGGAATGTTCGCCATAAAGATGGCTCTACAGAATGTATTGATATGAAAAAGGGAATATCAAAAATAGAAAGAATAAATGAAGAAATTAGTCCATCAAATAGTGAAGAGATACTGTTAGTTGACAGCACAGAGACTGAATTAATTAAGCAAGCAAAAACAAATGAGCTGGAAAATTGGATCAAAAACAATGTTTATGAAGAGGTTCCAGTGTCCAAGCAATCATTGATATCGACAAGATGGGTGATTACCAAGAAATGTGACCAGTCTGGTTTGGTCAAATTTAAAGCAAGGTTAGTAGCAAGAGGATTTGAAGATAAAGCAGATGTACAAACAGATTCTCCGACCTGCTGTAAAGAGTCACTTAGGATTATGTTTGCTATTATGTCTGTCATGAATTGGACATGCCATTCCATCGACATTAAAGCAGCATTTCTTCAAGGAAAGCCTATTGACAGAGAATTATATATACGTCCACCCAAGGAAGCCTACAAAGAGGGAACAGTATGGAAATTAAAGACCTGTGTTTATGGATTAAACGATGCTTCAAGGACTTGGTATCTTAAGGTTTATGAAGAACTTACCAAATTGAATGTTAAAGTATGTAAATATGACCCTGGTTTGTTTTATTGGCACCACAATGGTAAACTAGCAGGTATTATTTCTACACATGTTGATGATTTTTGTTGGGGAGGGAGCGAATATTTTGAGAGAGAGGTTATTGAAGAGATAAGAAAAATCTTTCAAGTTGGTGTAGAAAAATCAGTTGCGTTCAAATACCTTGGTATAAACCTCAGTTGTAAAGATAACGAGATAATGTTAGATCAGATATCATATGTAAATAGTATCCAAGAAATTTACCTACCTAAAAAGAGATTATTGTCCAAATCAGACGGTTTAAATGATGAGGAAAAGACAAAGATGAGACAATTAATTGGTCAATTAAATTGGGTAGCTACTCAGACAAGACCAGACATATTGTTTGATTGTTGTCAGCTGATGGGAATTGTAAGCAAAGCTACTGTTGGTGACCTGACATATTTAAACAAAGTTGTATGTAAGGTGAAGAAAAATGATGTTGCACTCCACTTTCCAAGCGTAGGCAATATTGAAGAAGCCAAACTTATTTGTTATAGTGATGCTTCGTATGGGAATTTGAGTGATGGAGGTTCACAAGGAGGTTATGTTATCTTCCTAAGTAACAAAGATAAGTCAATTACCATCCCCTTAGCTTGGCAGTCAAAAAGAGTTAGACGAGTTGTCAAAAGTACACTATCAGCAGAAACGTTAGCTCTCATAGAAGCTGCAGAATCGTCATACTGGTTATCGAGTATTATTCGAGATGTTGTCTTTGATGGAAAAGGACTCCAGATTGCGATGGAATGTTATACGGATTGCAAGTCTTTGGTAGATGCTGCACATTCCAGTAAAGGTATTTTGGACAGAAGATTAAGAGTCGATATTGCCATCTTGAAAGAAATGATAGAAAAGAAAGAAATTTCAAAACTTAGTTGGATAACAACAAAAGACCAAATGGCAGATCCACTGACAAAGAATGGAGCTTCGTCAAGTCGACTTTTGCAAGCAATTGCAGAGGCTCGGCTGTAAGCTGAGAAAGTGAAGAAGTTTGTAAATAGTGTACATATGATTGAGTTGATTTACAGAAAATGAAAAAGACTAATAAAAATGAGAAGACACAGATTCTCACCAACATTCACTAATTGAAGAAAGAGAAGGGAGATTGTTGATATTAATATGTTGTCTCCATAATATAGACTATAAACAATAGTGAATGTCCTTGGTGGGGCCTCAAGTGGTTGTGCAGTTGTGTTGATATCCAGTTGTGTTGTTGTGTTGCGGATCAAGTTGTGTTGTTGTGTTCCTGCTGGTTGTGTTTGTGATACCGCAGAGTAATCAAGTGAGACAATCAAAGTAAGTCATTATTATTAATTAACAATGCTGACTATCGGTCTGAGTTTTCGCCTCTTGTATCTTTTGCAAACATCACAATTTTCGGACACTTCCTTGACTATCTTCGATATCTGTTCTATATTCCTCCAAATCTTTGAAGAATCAATTAACCTTATCAACCTGCTTTCATGACAGTGACCAAATTGACGATAAAGCTTTACTATGTCCTTCTCTGATGGGATGGCAGTGTTTAAACAGGAGAAAACTGTTTTTGCTTCTTCTTTAGGGCTGTCTTCAATCAATTTCCTTTTCTTTGTGAGGGGTAAAGCATAATGTCCTGAGGTAGTCTTATTAACTTTTGTTCTTCTCCAAACATAACTGCTATGTCCTTGTCAAAATCAATGACAGTTGATGATTTCTTCATTGCACTTTTTTAAAGCAATAAGGGTATGTCAGTATCAACAACGTCTGCTTCCAAATGAATTTCATGCTTCCCAATTGTGACTGGAAGTGAGACTTTCTTCATGGATTGGACCGGTCCGCCATTGCCAAACTTAAAGGTGGAGTTGGACGATCTTTCTGTAATTTGTCCATCATCATCCAAACTCTCTTGAAAGCACTTTAACCAATTCTTCCCACAAACTGTTTGAGAGCATCCTGAATCAAGAACTGCACAGTTAAGAGTTTCTCCAACAAATAGTTTAGTTTCCTCATTCTCGTTAGTGATGGTGTCACTTTAAAAAACACCCAGTCCGGTCTGTGAACGGTTGGCGCTAGGAAGGGCATCCAGCTGTAAAACAATGCCAAAACTCTTTATTAATGGCCGTAAGAATAGTTGATCAGACAAACTGCGTAAACGGGGCTGGAACTCTAAGGAGTGAAGGTGTCGCGCACGGTAGGACAGATGTTAGGTGTGAGCATCGTCAGACCGTTACCCAGCTATCACATCACAAGGTAGATAACACTAGGTTGAGGATGGCTAGTGTAAATGTTGGTACTCTGAGAGGTAGAGCAGGTGAAGTAGTTGAAATGTTAGAACGTAGATCTGTTGATATGTGTTGTGTTCAGGAAGTCAGGTGGAGAGGAGCTTCAGTGAGATTTGTGGAAGGTAGGAGGGCAAGGTATAAGCTTTTTTGGATTGGTAATAGTGATGGATATGGAGGAGTTGGCATATTCGTTGCAGAGAAGTGGGTAGAAAAAGTAATAGATGTTATGCGTGTTAATAGTCGTATTATAGTGATAAAGTTTTTGATAGGTAATAGGATTGTCACTTTTCTGTCAGTTTATGCTCCACAGTGTGGACTCAGTGAGGAAGATAAAGATAAGTTTTATGATGAGTTAATAGCAGTCACATCAAAGTTTGGAGACACTGAACTTGTCATGGTGGGCGGCGACTTTAATGGTCATGTTGGGAAGTCATCTGAAGGTTATAGAGGTGTGCATGGAGGCTATGGATTTGGGAGCAGAAATAAGGAAGGGGAGAGATTGCTTGAGTTTGGAATGGCAACGGACATGGTGGTTTGCAACACATCATTCAGTAAGAGACAGAGTAGGCTGATAACATATGAGTCAGGTGGTTGTAAGACACAGATAGATTACTTCCTGGTTAGAAAGTCAGACAAGAAAGTGGTGAAGGACGTGAAAGTTATATCGGGGGAAGAGTGTGTTTCCCAGCATAGGTTGCTGGTTTGTGATATTATCTTGAAGAGTGTTAAAGAAGCCAAGGGAAAGTACAGGCCCCGTCGAAAAGTCTGGAAGCTGAAGGAAGAGATTGTAGCAAGACAATTTAGTGCAAAAGTTCAGCAGTTAGCCCACAATGGTCAATGTGATAGTGACAATGTTGAAAGTACTTGGACTACTTTGAAGAATTGTCTTCTAGAAGCTTCTGATGATACCTGTGGGTGGACGAAAGGACCAGCTAGACATAGACAGACCTGGTGGTGGAATAATGAGGTTGACCAGTGTATAAAGGAAAAGAGGAAACTTTGGAAAGAGTGGAAGTCAGGTGGTAGTAAAAATATTTACTTAGAAGCTAAGCGTCGTGCTCGTACAGCAGTGTATAAGGCAAAATCAGAAGCAGAGAGAAACAGATTTGCAGATGTGTTAAGAAGGGAAGACCAGCGCAATGAGGTATTCAAGATAGCAAAGCAAATGAAGAAGACTAATCAAGATGTTGTAGGTGAGAAGTGTATACGTAATGATGAAGGTGTTTTGGCTAGCACAGAGGAGGAGAAAAGGGTAGCTTGGAAGAATTATTATCAGAGGTTGCTTAACACTGAGTTTGATTGGGATGAGGATAATTTGTCTGATGATGATGTTGTAGAAGGGCCAGCTATGCAGATCAAGACAGAATGGGTAGTGGAGGCTATTAGGAAATTGAAGATTGGCAAGGCTGCAGGAGTATCAGGTATTGTTGCAGAGATGGTAAAAGCATCTGGATATATTGGAGTTGAGCTTATTACAAGTCTTGCTAACCAGATTATAAAGGATGGTGCTATTCCGAGTGAGTGGCAGTCGAGTGTAATAGTGAATTGTTTCAAGGGCAAGGGTGATGCATTAGAAAGGGTAACTATAGAGGTTTGAAGTTGGTTGATCAAGTAATGAAAGTTATTGAAAGAGTGATTGATAAGTTACTTAGAGAAAGGATTGATATAGATAAGATGCAATTTGGTTTTGTTCCAGGGCGTGGCACTACAGATGCAATATTTTTACTCAGACAGCTTCAGGAAAAGTATTTAGGAAAGAGAAAGAATCTCTATTTTGCCTTTGTAGATTTAGAGAAAGCTTTTGATAGAGTGCCACGTAAAGTTATTTGGTGGGCTATGAGAAAATTAGGTGTGGATGAGTGGCTAGTTACGATGGTACAGTCTATGTACAGCAATGCTAGAAGTCGTGTCAGGATTAACGATTCACTTAGTGATGAATTTAGTGTAAATGTTGGTGTACATCAGGGTTCTGTACTTAGTCCTTTGTTGTTTGTTCTAGTCTTAGAAGCGCTGTCGATGGAGTTCAGAACAGGTTGTCCATGGGAGTTATTGTATGCAGATGATTTGGTTCTCATAGCAGAGTCGATGGAAGAATTAGTTGAAAAGTTTGAGAAGTGGAAGAAAGGACTAGAAGAGAAAGGGCTAAAGGTAAACACAGCAAAGTCTAAAGTCATGATTAGTAGCATTGCAGCCAAGTGTGACCTTGTAGTTGGAAAGTGGCCTTGTGGAGTTTGCAGGAAAGGGGTTGGTAGTAACTCAATTTTTTGTCAGACTTGCAAGCATTGGGTACATAAGAAGTGCAGTAGTATTAGTGGAAGGTTAAGAGCTGACATTCAGTTTGTATGCAAGCGTTGCAAAGGTGAGATTATAGAGAATGAAGTATTTCCAGCTTTAATGATGTACAACAGTGGCTCGTTAGAGATAGTTGAGAACTTCTGTTACTTAGGTGATATGTTGGGCAGTGAAGGGGGTGTTGGAAGAAGTGTTACTTGCAGGATAGGTTCTGCTTGGAAAAAGTTCAGAGAGTTACTTCCTTTGTTGACTAGCAGAGTCCTGTCAATTGAGGTAAAAGGTAGGTTGTATGAGGCCTGTGTAAGAAGTGTTATGTTGTACGGTAGTGAGACATGGGCAGTGAAGCAGGAAGATCTTGACCGTTTAGAAAGGAATGATATGAGAATGGTTAGGTGGATGTGTAACGCCAGTCTGAGAGACAGAAAGAGTTCAGATGAGCTAAGAAGCAGGCTAAGTCTCCGTAGAATTAAAGATGTTATCCAGATAAGAAGATTGAATTGGCTGGGGCACTTGGAAAGAATGGAGGAGGATAATTGGGTAAGAAAGTGTAGAGACTTGATAGTTCCTGGGGCAAAGCCCAGAGGCAGACCGAGAAAGACTTGGCAGGAGGTTATAAGGACAGACTTGATACAGAGGAAGTTGAGTTTAGATCTAACACAGTCTAGATCAGATTGGAAGAGGGTCATTAATATACCCCGTCCAACCCATGCTAGCATGGAAAACGGACGTTAAGCCGAGAATGATGATGATGATGAATTCTCGATGTTCTTTGCTTGAAACAAAGTGATTTTATCTGGACCTTTCCACTTTACTGAACAATCGTTTTGCCAATGATATTTGCTATCACAAATTCTGCAACTTGTTACATTTCCATCTCTATCCAAAGCGTTCAAAATCCCTTTGTCATCACTTCCTCCTTTCTTCTGTTGTGAATTGTAGCTCCCTCTTCTTCTGCCCCATTTCTCCGATACCAATTTTGTTGCCTGGAATCGCCGTAATACACAGAATTAGCATTATTGCTGTCATTAAAGAATATAGGCTTTTCTTTAGATTGGGAAGACATTGACTGAGCACCAACTGGGGCTGAGGTGATTGCATCTGCAAAAAAAATCTTTTCAGCTGTTTAACCATTTCATCATATTTTAGATCAATCATGGTTGCTCGACAAAGAGTCATCTGTTCACTTGATAGGTTAGCTGAGTTCAATACACGATATGCCAAAACACCGTCTAGTAACTCCATTTTATGATCTTTGTGTACAGCTGCTCAAATTTCACTAGGTATTCCTTCATTTTCATATTCTCTGGTCTTTTGAATGTTTCAAAGTTCTGATAGGCCAAGTACGCAGTTTGATTTGTATCTTCTATAAGTATAATTCATCTAGTCTTTTCAGTATCAAGGTAACACCATTTTCACCTTTGATGTTGTCAATGTCTAGTTCCAGAGCTGCCTCTCTTGCTTTACCTTTAAGTGAGAGGTATAAACAGGGTCCTTGTTTTTCTGCATCCAACATTGTCAAAGCTTGCCATATCTTAATTTCTTTCTTGTAGTCTGTCCAGCTCATGGATTCGGTAAACTCCGGGTTGGTATCGTTTTTGACATTTTCCTCTGCTACCAATGTTGAATAGAATACCACTATCAGTCTCTGTTGTAACTGTGTCACCATAAAAGTCTTAATATACAACCAATATGAACAAACAAGATAACAATAATCAATATATCAACGGAAGCTGTATTCCACAGCAACAGTCACACAAGTCAATACAAACAAGGGCTGTCTCCAACAGCATATAACATTAAGAATCTTGACTGTGATATCAACAATCACTCAACCAAACTATATCAGCAATAACGGCGATTCAACACTCTATTGTTTATCTCACCTATAACGATGGGTAACAGTAGCCACATGTATAATGCAACCAATCTCTTATGGCTATAAAAGATTTGACTGTACATTGTGTGTGTGGCCTTGGAGGAAGAAATACAGAAGGAGAAACAACTCTTTTTAGATTCTATTGAAACACAGCGCGATGTTCTGGCAGGTGTCTGTATAGAAACTTAATTTTAGAGTAAACAATTACAGTATTCTCTAGTTGGTTAATTTCGGAATGAAATAATTGTTGCTAAAGTAATAACTTTTCAAAATTTAGAAATTATATATACGATAAAAAAAAGGTTAAACAAGCTATTATTCACTTCTGCTATTTTTTCTCAAAGCCATCTTTTCAAAAACTCAACTTTTGATTATATACATGTTTTTGTTACTTTCTCCTAAACATTTTTGATCTTTGTTGAGTGAGTTTAATCTTTCACAGATATGCAAAAAAAAAAACATTAATTTTTTGAAATTTAATTTTCTCGTATGCATTTTTCTTGAAACACATAAATACTCTTGCAACACCTATTTTACATTTAAAACTCTACTGTTGTGTTTAGTTGTAAGTAGATACACCGAGTTTGCAATTTCATCATGATATGTAATTATGTTATTACAAATGTATAGCAATGAAAGCACATTCTATATCATTGTTTAAAGGAAAAAAGAAAGTTTATATCTAGTTTCAAAACGACTTTCTGGAATCGAAGTTATTTTATCAGTTAAAATAAACATTAATCTTCCACATATTTTGTCGGCCTTTGGGCGGCCCCTTTTTATCTTTTTTATATGATCAGTAAAGTATACTCTAGCTTGAAGAAAAAGCTTATTATTCCAGCTTTATGAATATTTTCAAACTTTTTGCATGCCAAGCTTACCAACATATATTCAGTACATTTTCTATGCAAATTTTGCTCAACAGTGATGTTTTAGAGCAATATTTTCAAAGAATAAAGAAAGTCCATATTAAAGGAGATTTTAGAACTTGATCAATTTTTCG
Organism: Hydractinia echinata; assembly: GCA_030067915.1. Classification (NCBI taxonomy): domain Eukaryota; kingdom Metazoa; phylum Cnidaria; class Hydrozoa; order Anthoathecata; family Hydractiniidae; genus Hydractinia; species Hydractinia echinata. Next base: position 22,284 of record JASGCC010000435.1, on the reverse strand, counting down.
CTGAAAAGACTCGGTCGAGCACCTCACGCACTGATTCTTTTGAAATTAAAAACAATAGAAAATTCAATACATTTAAAGCATACAGAAAATAATTGTTTCTCCTTCTGTTTTTCTTCCTCCAAGGTGTGGCTAATGAAACTTTTACACAGCTATAGCCTTGCTTCCATGTTATTTGATCATTGTAAAGACAACTTCATAAAGAGAAAAATTGACATAAGAACCTTGCTGGGGTATTCAAAAATAATTGCCAGCATCCTATTTATGCTATTTTGTTTATTGACAAGAAAACATTATAATCAGAAGATTTGCTGTGAAAACCATGCATATAGCTAGACCTTTTTGAATGCTTACATTTTCCATGGTAAGCCCTTTTGGCTTTAACAAGATGGATAACTTCTGATTGACATATAAGCCTTTTTTTCAAGTTGTTTACATAAAAATTATCACTAATGGAAACCATTCTGTCTGAATCTAATAGGACGGCTTTCATCTGCAAAACTAGTAAGCAGCAAAGGGAAGCACATAATTATTCGGTCTGTAAAATAAAAGTACCACCCCAAACACTACCCCAATTGGGGTACCCCATGTTTTCAATTAACCCTAGTTAGGCAACTAACCTAGACACATTGTAAACTCTAGCTAACTCTAGGCGATGTGTAATCTAATTAGGCCAACAAAAACTTTGAAGGTTCCTCATACACACCTAGAAAAAACGCAATGGTTCTGGCCCCATATTCATGTGAGAGCTAACCGCATGAATGACTTGTTTTACAAGAGTGCTGACTCACAAAAAAGGTCAACATATAGTGATCTAGCTATTGATAAATTCTTTTGTTTACATTTTCAGCGATAAGCTGGCATCTGTGTGGCATCTTATAAAGAGCCTCTCCACTTTAACACTTCTCGTAGGCTTCACTACCAAGATCAAAGTCTAACTGCTCTACTTGTGAAAACATTAAATATGGATGTGCTACAGTACAGTCCGAATTTAAGCTTCCGAATACTCACAACTTGCATAAATAATTACTTTCATAATAGACTATTGTCTTTTAGAGAAAATGATTACATCACAAGAAATTTAAAAGATCAGGGAAACTTAAATAACAACGTGACGATGTGACGATGTTAAGAATGCTTTCGGTGCAATGTCTATATGATTTGTAGTGTTTTATGAATCAAATAAAGTATATTTTAAGATAATTATGAGACAAATTTAACGAATAGACAAATTAAAACAAATTGATTAACAGCTTCCGCATGGATCATGTCTGTGTTATTCATAGAAATGCCTGACCAAATACAGTCATGCCACAAAATCGAGACAACATCGCATTTTAAATTTATCCTACATTTTATAAATCACTTAAAAAGAGTTATTTTCAACACTAAAAATAGCAGTTTTTTCTTAAAGATAAAAATTTCTTTTAAAATGTGAAATATTTCAGACATATTGTAACCGATGACAATGAATGGATGTTGACTAGACAGTGATTTGGAAATGGGACATAAAAACAAACAGAAAGTTGAACATCTTTATCAAGTTTACTCACAATCAGTATGTTGAAAATGTATATATAGATGATAATTTTTTATTTTTTATTTTGCTACCTTCAAGCAACAGGTTGCCACTGAAAATATGAAAATAAATTAAAAATACAATTAATCAGACATGCAGCTCTCTTTTATCATACACATTGTGATTGCTGAGATATATTGATAACAAAATTATATAAAATTAGAAAAGAATCTTCTGTACATCACTGTTTCACACAAACCGTGCTAATTATTATGTTGTTTATCTTTATATCAAGAAAACTTAAAAAAAGAAACATTCTATATGACATTGCAGTGCGTTTTTGAATATGTTTGTTAACTAAAGTAGCTGTGTATGCCAATCTTTAATATCTTAATTTTTATTTCTACTAAAACCAACATATCAATATGAATTAAATTCTGATTTAAGAATCACCTCTTGGTAAAAATCTTTTATTGGTAAAATACACAACATAAACATAATTTATCTATAAAATACACAACATAATTAATTCAAGTTCGAGCAATTTTGTGCCATATTGTCAGGGCTGGCAAAAACAGCATGGGCCAGGGGGGGCAATGCAACGCCAACAACGTCAATCAATGATCTGAAACTTTATTTTGAAATTGCTGAAATTAAGAGTGGCAGGATACTAACTCTAAAATAAAAGATAAGATAAAAATATACAGATGAAATTTTTCATGTGTAAACAGAAACGACGGCCTCTCATCTTGCTGCTAAAACGTAAATAAAGCAATGTTGTTTCCTTTTGAAAATGCTAAATATGGTCATTTTGTGTATACCTTTCTAATAAGAAAATTATTGCTTTTTCATTAATATAAGTATTATGCTATTTATTGTAAATTTTTGTGTGGGGTACTTGATTAGAAAGATTAGTACTTTCAAGGAAGATAAAATTAACGAAATGCTGGGCAAGAATGAATTTTCTTGCGTTCACAAATTTTCGATTGAATTTTTATCAAAAACATTGATTACAATTTTTTTTATAATTTCATTCTGTCTAGGTGTTCCATTAAATTAGTCTGATAAACATTTTGTCAGCAAGTTGTGAAGCAAATATTCTATTAGGATTGGTTACCTCTATTGATTGTGACATTTGCAACAGGCCATTTACAAGGGTTTACAAAGTCATAAAATTTTTATTTTTAAGGCTACTAACAGCTATTAATTATGAATAAGCATCCTCTTCAAAGGCAAAAAATAAATAAAATTAATAAGCACTAGAGCGCCTGTTGAGTTATGTATGGTAGGTTATTGTTGTTTGAAGTTTGCTTGATGTTTCAAATTAAACTTTGTTGTTCTAGATAAATTGTGAGGATATTGGGACCTTTTCAGATTTACCAATATCTCAACGAACTGTAAAAGGTAGGTTCTTACTGATTTAACTTTATTTTTTCTCCTATATTCTAGATAAAAAAATTGAAAACATTTTGTGTAGGAAAAAACTTATTTGTGTGATTGAGAGGTCTGACTCGGAAGGTTTTTTATGCAAAATGTAAAATTTCTAACAAAGTGTCACTGCACAAATTAATACAAAGAGCAAATGTTAAGGAAAAAAAAAAGCAATTCAGTAGTTGTTGCAAAAAAAAGTGCATCACAAAAATTGTTTCGCACAAAACATTCTACCCTGAAAGGGGAAGTAAGCCCAATATATTTTCATTGCAAAAGCTGCATGTTTTCATTGAATTACTGAAAAATTAAAAAACAAACAATTTACCCTCATATTCTGGCATACAAATTGATAACGGTAGTCGCCATAACATAATCAAAAGAACATCTGCAATGTATATCTGTGACGCAACTTACGCTCATGTTAATTCTTCGCACTCTCCATCTTATACAGGATAAATCTACAATGGTATGAATTTTTTCAAACTTGTAACCTGCAGGATTATAAAATGAAAATTGTGTAAATATTAAAAGTGTGTTCACATGTTTTGATTGAGAGAAGTTGTTTTGGAAATATTTACAAGAAAGATTTAAAAAAAAAATTACTTATTTGTATATGTGGAGAGTTCGTTAAAATTTTTCTGACAACATTGGTGACGTATTCTTGCTGTCTCAAGAACTATGCTATTTAAACAGAGGATTTCAAAATCTTTGTGTGTCGTGATACGTTTGTTGTCGCTCAATAAGGTTGAGAATTCTTCACAACACTTGTTTCATTAGAATCACTACTGTATTCCATATCTGAAATTGCAGAGCTAGAGCTGGAACTTGAATCTTCCATATTCCTTTCGTTCTCAGCGTTCAGTGTAAGCTAATTTCTGGAGCTTAACTCACATTACAAAATAACTGTTTCTCGAGTTAACTGTGGCGTCTAAAAGATTAAATGTTTTTTACCGTGCGCTCATTGAAGACTTTTTTAAAAACATTCAATTTGGGTTTAGGAATGAACTTAATTTTGAAGCAAATTCTGTTTTTATAATAGGACGCTTAATTTCCCTTAAGTTAAATTTTTGTAGATACATTATTGTTGTGTTTTGTTTTTATTGTTTGTTGGCTTGTTTACACTATTTAATAAACTAATAAAACTAATAAATATTTATATTTCTAAGGTCTTATTGAAGCTGGCTTTACAAAACCAACTGAAATACAAAAGGATGGTATTGCATTAGCGTTGAGAGGATTAGACGTTCTCGGTGCAGCCAAGACTGGTTCTGGAAAAACACTTGCATTTTTAATTCCAGTTAGTTAGACTATTTCGACTATTTTTATTTACTAAAGTAGTTGACTTTTTTAAAAAAAAATTCAGACATAAAGTTGAAATAATAGTGTCCAGGGTAGTTTTTTAAAAATATAGTTAAAGCAGCTTGTTTAACTTCGTTTTTATTCTCTTAGGTTTTAGAACTGTTGTGGCGTGACAAGTGGTCAAATGATGATGGCCTTGGAGCTCTTATTATATCGCCAACTAGAGAACTGGTAAGAAGTATCAAAATATTGTTTTTCATGGTGTTAGAAGTTTGCTTTAACAGAAAAGTGTTATTGCTACCGTTTTAAGTAAACGTTTTGTATGTCGATCTAATCCATTTAGTTCATGGTTAAATTTTAGGCACTACAAACATATGAGGTTTTACGCAAAGTTGGAAAATTTCATGACTTTTCTGCTGGTCTGATCATTGGAGGAAAGGTGTGTGCAAATTTTCAAACTCATTTGATTGTTCACATTACCAGTTCCTTCTGTAAGACGGCCACCAATTTTGTATTCCTTTCAGTCATATTTTAATACGATGATACCTCCTTAAAATGTTGGGAATTTACAAAGACATTTTATTTTCTAACAAATGGACTTGTTGTTTAGCTATTGTTGTTTTTGTAGGTGCTCAGACCTCTGTGCTTTTGGGCAATAACGGACGAGAAAAAGTCCCTGTGAAGCTCTATAGTTGCCGTATTTTGTTCTTAACGGACGAGAAAACGTCCCTGCGAAGCTCTAAAGTTGCCGTATTTCCTTCTAAAATGACGAGAAAACGTCCCTGCGAAGCTCTATAGTTGCTGTATTTTGTTCTTAACGGACGAGAAAACGTCCCTGCAAAGCTCTAAAGTTGCTGTATTTCCTTCTAAAATGACGAGAAAACGTCCCGGCGAAGCTCTGAAGTTGCCATATATCCTTCTAAAATGACAAGAAAACGTCCCGGGGAAGCTTTAAAGTTGCCCTATATCATTCTAAAATGACGAGAAAAAGTCACTGCGAAGGTCTAAAGTTGCCGTATTTCATTGTAAAATGACGAGAAAACTTTTCTGCGAAGCATTAAAGTTGCCGTATATCATTCTAAAATGACGAAAAAACGTCCCTGCGAAGCTCTAAAGTTGCCGTATTTCCTTCTAAAATGACGAGAAAACGTCGCTGTGAAGCTCTAAAGTTGCCGTATTTCCTTCTAAAATGACGAGAAAACGCCCCGACGAAGCTCTAAAGTTGCCCTATATCATTCTAAAATGACGAGAAAACGTCCCTGCAAAGCTCTAAAGTTGCCGTATTTCCTTCTAAAATAACGAGAAAACGTCCCTGCGAAGCTCTAAAGTTGCCGTATTTCCTTCCAAAATGATGAGAAAACGTCCCGGCGAAGCTCTAAAGTTGCCCTATATCATTCTTAAATGACGAGAAAACGACCCTGCAAAGCTCTAAAGTTGCCGTATCTCCTTCTAATATGACGAGAAAACGTCCCGGCGAAGCTTTAAAGTTGCCCTATATCATTCTAAAATGACGAGAGAATGTCACTGCGAAGCTCTAAAGTTGCCGTATTTCATTCTAAAATGACGAGAAAACTTTCCTGCGAAGTTTAAAGTTGCCGTATATCATTCTAAAATGACGAGAAAACGTCTCTGGGAAATCATTGAGCCAATTTAAAACCTATTAAAAACAAACTTGTAAAATTGAGTAATTTTTTTATTCAGTTTATTCAACCACTCGCTTGATACACTAGTTTTAAAAATACGAAATTCTATTTTTAAAAATAGAATTTTGTATGTTCTATCTTTAAAAATAGAATTTCGTATTTTCTATTTTTAAAAAATACGAAATTCGTATTTCGTATTTTTAAGAAATACGAAATACGAATTTCGTATTTTTAAAAATAGAATTGCGTATTTTTAAAAATACGAAAATTCGTATTTCGTATTTTTAAAAATACGCGTATTTTAAAATACGAAATCCGTATTTTTTAATACAAAATTTCCGTATTTCGTATTTTTTAATACGAAAGGAGAAGTGGTCGATTTTCCTAGAGAGCATCACAATTTTAGAAAATCGCTGAATTTTTTTTCCCTTTCTTAAAGAAAATTACAAAGAAATTTTACGATACAGCAGCTATTTTTTTGTGCATTTAGGACATAGATGAAGAAAAAGGACGTATTTTGAATACAAATATAGTTATATGCACCCCTGGAAGATTGCTGCAGCACTTTGATGAAACACCGAACTTTCAATGCAATGACTTGAAAATTTTAAGTAAACTTTTTTTTTTTTTAAAAGTCGTACTTTATTTCTTTTATGTTTAAAGTATTACTTTTAAATATATAAATTATTTGGTAGGTACTGCGTGGTCTTTTTAGCAAAATTTTAAAAAACAATTCTACTTGGTCCTCATAAAAATAATCTGAGAATTTGACATTTCCTTGATAAAGGTACTGTCTGGTAAAAAAAAGTGGAGTAAAAAAACCTTAAAATACAACCATATGTCTTTTCACACTTATCACACTTCATTTACATCAACCATATGATCCACAACCACCATTTTAATTAACCTTGGGATGCAGATAAAAATCCTTGCGTAACTTGTATGCAGTTACACACATACATAGTTTTAAACACCCTTTATAAAGCATAGTTAAGTTGTCTCTTCCTAAAACATTGACTATTAAAAGATTATTTTTTAAAATGACTTTTTTTAAAATGCTGTTTTTTACACCTGTGGTTAAATTAAATTAAATTATTTGTTGAATGTTAATAATTATTTACGTATTTGACCCAAAATTTTTATTGCTTAATGTGTTTTTTCATTGTTTTGTTTTAAGATTGGGGGGATGGAATTAAAGCGTAAAAAAACTGACATCAAATAAATCTGAATATGCTACAAGACTTAAATACTTATTTTGTTTAAAATATTTCAATAAAATCAATTATCAGATTTGCAGTTGCAGTAATGTCAACCATTACAATGGTGTCATTTGCTTTATGTGTTAAAAACAATTTCTTTATTGTTATGTTGATTTTTATTTAGTTTTAGATGAAGCTGATCGCATACTTGATCTAGGTTTCGCTAATACAATGAATGGCATTATCGAAAACTTACCTGAAGTTCGACAAACTTTGTTATTCTCTGCAACTCAAACGAAGTATATGTTTATATTTTTTAACTCTACCTATTTTTTACTGTGTTCAAACAAAAAATTAAAGGGTCTGCAAAATTTAAAATTTTCACAATTGTTTTCTTTCTCATGGTAAAAGAATGTCCAAAAAAGAAGGGTTTTTTTCTTATGTTATTATAAAATAGTTTGAGAAACGTCGTTACATTTGGTTATAAAATAGTTAAAAAGCTTTCTTACGAACATATTTCATTATAACATTGTAAAAAACTTTCTTTTAAAGCATAAATCATGCATCACCACATTTCGAATTGAACACAGTGACTAAAAAATACTAAAGCAAAATTCAAAAACATACACATTTTTTATGTCCCCTATGATTAGTATGTTGCCGCTTGTTGTTGTTGTCAGAAAAAATAAAAAAATAGTTTAAATCACGCTGCAATAACAAACATTTTTAGATCTCTTCGAGATTTGGCTAGATTGAGTTTAAACGTAAGTTTAGTTTATTTTTTTCTAATTTGACATTGACTGTAAACTTACAAGATTTATGACTCTCTATTTTTTAGAAACCTGAGTATATATCTGTGCATGAAAACTCAAAGTATAGCACACCTAAAAAATTAGTACAGGTATTTTTACAACATTTCTTTTGCGGGTACGAAAAAGGTACAAATAAAAAATATTCAAATTTAAAACAACAAGTGAGGGCTGTATTTTAATGTTCGTTTTTCGTTTAGAGCTACGTCATTTTGGAATTGAAAGACAAAATCAATTTTCTGTTTTCTTTTATCAAAAATCATTTAAAATCAAAATGTATAGTTTTTGTTTCTAGCTGCAAACAGGTATACTTTTGTAATTTCAATAATAGCTTGTTTACTTTAAATATTTTACTTGTACAGTGTATTACTTTATTGTAATTTTTAAATTTAAAAACTGTAAATGAAGGATTTCATTTACAGTAAATACTCCTTTATTTTATTCTGTTTGTAAGGAAATTACATAATGTAATAATTACATGAGACTGAGGCCTCTAAATTAACTAGAACTTGTGCTTTTTGCATTTTGGAATTTCTGGTTGGTTTGGTTGATTTGATAGGTCAAAAGAACATTTTACAATAATGACAATATTATAATAACTAAAAGAAAAAGATTGTTACATTTTAATAGGTTTTTGATAAAAGTTCCACATGATGATATGTTTGAGGCGCTAAGTAGTGAACTACTGTGGCCAACATTGTCTTATCTTGAAGTATTTGACCTTCTGTCACACATTCTCTAGGTCAAATTTTTGTATGAAGTCTTTCGTAAGGTTCGTCCTGGTATACCTTTGATGGCACTGTATGGGAAACAAAAACAGCTAAAAAGGGTTGCAATCTACAATCGATTTTGTGGCACTAAACATGCTTTACTATTTGCGACAGATATTGCTGCTCGTGGTTTAGGTTTGTATACATTTTTCTCTTGGAGCATTTTTAAATATTTGCTATCCAGTTCTGGTCGAACCTTGTCTGAACTTTTTTTCAATACAGAACGTTCTGCTATACATCAGTACGTAAATAGTAATAAGTCACATAAAATTATCATTCTGGTAGCTTTGGAAAATAATGTTTGGACTTACGAGCCTGCCACACAGCACTTCCATTTTGTTTTGCTGACTACTGCAGCATTGTAATTGTTCCTATGTTTACCTGGATTGTAGATTTTCCTGCAGTGAATTGGGTGATACAGTTTGATTGTCCAGAGAGTGTTGATACGTATATTCATAGAGCTGGTAGAACTGCAAGGTAAAAAGTCTGGTTTTTGTTCTCTTTTGATGAATAAATAAAGTGTAAAGTTTCATATTTTCTTGGTTATGTGATATATACGAAGGTTTTTTGTGTGGAAACAACATAAAGGAATCAACTGCATCATCAGTCTATTTTTTGATATTTTATTTTAAAACTTCACATTCCCTGCTATGAATGCCACACAATTGTACTTGAACAATCGACCACACATGCTTTATACTGCTTTAGAAACACGTTGATATGCACTAGAATCCTTTTTGTTTGTAATGCATTTTTAGAGCACTAAAAAGCGGTATTGTGTCAAAATACAATTTCGTTATGTAGAGTTTATAAAATTTGAATTGGCTGGGCAGGAAAAAGAATCACCGAGGAATCAAGTTGATAAATTGTAGCACATTCTTTCTCTTCTAGTATGTTTTCTAGTATGTATTCTCAAAAGCATCCTAAACTTTTAAAAAACCGCTAGTCAATAATGACAAAATAGTCAACAATAAGTACCGCACCTGATGAATATTAAATTCTCTAAACCATTTATTGCCAATGTGATAACCCTTAATTTGATCTCAGGTCGCTATTAGGACAAAAAATAACTATTATGAAAGGAGCATTTGTTTCTTGGTTAACTATGTGTTTTCTATAAGCAACCTATGTTTTCTATAAGCAACCTATTCTATAAGCTCAGGATCAGGTCCTAAAATTAGTCTAAAGCAATTATTTAGCAAGCTGAAGGTATACCATTCCTCCCCTGACACTTTTCCCTCGTTTAACAACCTGAAGGTATAGCATCCCTCCCCTGACACTTTTCCCTCATTTAACGACCTTCCATATTAAAATGTTAGCAAACAGTGTTTCCAAAGGAGCAACACATATATATGCTTTAAAAAAAAATTGATGTGTTGAGTTCACCGCTGCAAAACGCAATTCAAAGGCTTGAGGTATGGTTCACAATTCCAGTACTGTGCCATTTAAGCAGTAGGTGTTAAACAACGGTTAATTAACTTCTTGGTCAAAAAGGCCCTCTCCACTTAGCAACTGAAGACCTGCCCAAAAATAGGGTTTCTTTTTTTAAAAAAAGAAGAAGACTGTCATTGGTGGTAGTATTTTAAAATTTTATATATTTATATATTTTTATATATTTATAATTTCTATTTTGTGTTGATTTAGATATGAGAAAGGTGGACAAGCATTACTTATGCTGTTATCATCTGAATCATTAATTGTCTCGGTAAGTTTTCTTTTTTGTTACATTTAACCAATTATATTACTTTTTTGTAAACATCATCAGAGAATGTGCTGATTTTAAGGTGCAAGGTGCACTTCTGAAGATAGAATGTACTACAGTACTTGTGCTTTACCTTCAAAATCACTTTTTTAAGCAGAGTAAGAATTTTATGTTTGCTGAATAATTTCTAACGAAATATAACTTTTTTATAGAAATTGGAAGAAAGAAAAATACCTGTGCATGAGATAAAGTAATTGTTTACGTTTTTATTGTTACTTAGATATTGCAATTTACCTTACAGTAAGTTTTATGTTGTCACTTGATGCCAGTTTGATTGCATGTTATGTTGCAATGTAAATGATTACATCGGAATTAATAAGGAATAGTGGATTGAGCCGTGGAATTATTCGCTTGACTATGGGGAAACATTTAAGTAAAATATTTTAATGATATCAACAAAAACCTGTCAATGCACAAAAATTCACTTAGGTAGGCTAAAAATGGAAAAAAATGATTGCTTTTAAAATTCTGTTTAAATTATCAAATTTGATAAAGCAATTATTTTCATTGTGTAAAGCTTAAAGCTGATGCAGAAAATCATTGGATCATGTGTTGTTGACAAACTGTTGCAGAGATTCCAGGTTTAAAGGTTTTTTAATGACATCATTAACCTAGAGTCCCGAATTGGGTAAATTTGCCCAAATTTGGAGTATTTAATTAATCTTGTTCCCAGGTTATCCCTATTTACCCAGGTGGTAGTTGACATCAGTTATTTCCATCTGTTTCCAAGTTATTCATCTTTAAAGTTAGAAGTGCAATGCATCAGCTTCACTAATCTTGTTTGTTGTGTTAATGCAATCATGTCATGCTGTAGTGTCACAATATTTTAAAGCATCCAACTTTCCATTTACAGACACACAAACACACAGCGTATTAGTATATAGGATTCTCCTGATTTTAACTCCAAAAAATATGTATGCAGAATCTAGACAAAAGGACACAATTCTACTGATGTTAGACACACGTCTTGATTTTTCAATTTTCACTTTTACATGTAGACCCAATCCAAAAAAGATACGGTCCATCGATGGCAAGTTGCAGGCATTTTGTGCGCAAGACCAAGATATTAAACATTGGGCTCAACGGGTATGTAAATATAGTAAACATCAGTAACGCTTTGTTGATGAATGTTACAAAAGTGTTTCAACATTCGATTAGGGTATGTCCCCTATTCTTTATCCTTCGTCCCCTATCCTTTATATATTTTTATTTTGTTTTAGAGTATTATTTCATATGCTCGATCTGTTTACTTACAACCTGATAAAAGTATATTTGATGTAAATCAACTGAAATTAGATGCGTTTGCAAGGTAGGTCCAACAATGTTTTTCTTAGTTTTTTAGACGTGACTCACAAATCAATAAGTGTACATTAAATGTCAAACCATTGTTTAGATCTAAACCCAAAAATGCAAAAGCTATAATATGTGTCATCAATCACAAGCCAGTTCAAAATGCTTTACTGACTGATATCCTAATGCTAAATGCTAAATATCCTAATGCTAAATTGAAGCTTCACTATAAATTTTTTTTAACAATTAGTTTTTGGAAATCCACCCAATTCGATAAGAAAGTAGATATTATTACTCAAGTAATTTTGTTCCTATTTTTCCCTTTTATGTAACAGCATTTTTACTATTTAACAATTTTAAAATGTGTTTAAATCCATTGTGAATCTATCACCTGTTTGTGTCTTACAGTATAACTGATCTTTTGCTTGTTCAAATGCTGAAACATAGTAATGTTAATGCGAAGTGATAAAAATGTTTTAATAGCCTCCTTTGCAGATTTTAAAACAATAGCTATGTTACAATTATATTTCAGCAAGGTTTTTTTTTTTTAATTCTTGCTTGGCTAACGTAGTCCAGATGGTGACTTTAATGTTCAATTTAACTTGCGTTAGATGTGATTCTGTTATCAAAAATACTACTTGTTATAAAATATAAATATTTTTACAAATACATTTTCTTATTTTCAGGTCATGTGGGTTGCTTGCGCCACCCAAAGTTAGGTTTATGAAGGTAGGCTGAGATGAGTTCTAGCATTAAGAGAGTGTTGAATTCGGTTCTTTTCTTTTCTCTCTTCCAATGTGCAGTAATCCTATCTTCCTTCAGGTCCATACTCTCTCTTTACTTTCTATTTTATTAACTTCCGTCTTGAGAAATGTATTTTAGAAAATTGCAAAGAGAATTGGACCATCCGCTGTTAGCTTAACTGTCACTGGTAAATTTGAACAAAAACTTGGAATTGAAGTGCTTGAACAGTCTAAAACTGACAACAAAGATGATACAGATAGTGATAACATTAACGTAAATGATGATGATAGTGAAGAAGATGATGTTTTAGTTATGAAAACTTCAAATTTTAATCATGATGACCTTGAGCATGTGGTAAGTGCAGGGTGAATTAAAAATGAATGTAGAATCGTATCACTATTTCTAACTCTTTCTTTATCTTTTCACAGGATAAGAACAAGGAAATAACAATGCGAAGAAAAAAGAATGTGTCAAAAACAGCACTTGCTAAAAAAATTATACGGAAGAATATAAAAGTCAATTCAAAAATTACATTTGATGAGGACGGCAAGGTTTGTGAATCTTTGCATCATTCTTTCTATATTGTATTTCCTATATTTTACCAACCTTCTACATGAAAAATGCTACAACCATCCACCTGAAATGGTGACAAATTTCCAAATTCGATGGCACAAGTAATTATAATAGTATATTTCTATACTAGATTTTTGCGATTTAAACTTGTGTCTAGGGTACTTGTTAATGTTCACAGCAAGCTTCAGACTAAGGATCTTAGGTTATTAGGTTAGAGTCAAACTCCTCACTCATATCAGCATGGTCATTTTCCTTTAATTTTGTTGTTGTTCAGAGATTTGTAATTTTAGGACATTGCCCAAAGAAGTGATGATGAGGATTCACCAGATGTATCATCTACTGAATATGGTGGCATTGATGTTGAAAAGGCAAAAGCGCATATGAAAACACAAGATCGTATTGATCGAGAAAAGGAAAGGAAAAGAATTAAAGAGAAGCATAGAGAACTCAAAAGAAAGGAGAGAGAGGAAAGACAAGCAGACAGTGCTGTATGTCAGAACTTCTTTGACTTGTTTTTGAATTTTATCATCAGTACCACTTTGGATGTTTTTTTCTTAAAATGTTAACACTTGCCTTTCCTCTGGTATTCCTCAAACTGTTTTTGTGATATCTTATTGTTAAGTAATTATTTCAATTTTAATTTAGTTTTACTGTTACTTAGTTTCGAATATCAAATATGTTTGAATCAGCCTGTTCTATACTAATTGTCATAGTGTTTCCTTTTTTTATCTTTTCCATTGATAGTTTTCTAATTTTTTTTTTATTATTTCTTTTTTGCAGGGACATACTGTTACATTAGGTTATCAAGGTGGAGATGCAGAAAATGAAAGTTATGAGGTTGAAGATGAAGACGAGAATGACAATGTGGGTGGCAACATACAAAAAAGGTAAAATGTTTTAACTGCTTGGAAATTTGCCTTGAATTTGTAAACTAGCGTAACATGTAAAGCAAGTCCAGGCATTTTTACTTTGTTGTAGCTGCTTTGAAAAAAAATACTTTAGGTAGTGAATGTAAGCATTTCGTAATTGCAGGTATTTCAGCAAATATTTATATACTTTACTTTTATCACAGAAACTTTTGTGAGAGAAGTTTCTGCAAATTCTGTTATTTTTAGGCTTTTTCACGAAACTTTGTCTCAAAATCTTTGCTCGCAAAATTTCAAAAATGACTGTTCCTAGATGTTTATTGGGTACAAACTTTCTAGATTCTTAAGTTTTCTCCACTAAATTGTTTCAAAGAAAACTTAAAATATCGAAAATATATTTGCATTGACTTTAAGCAAATAACATTCTCTGGAAACAACTTATTCCCATTTTCTATCATTAACAATAGGTCACTTTATTTGCGAGAACACAAAAAAAGTTGTTGCATTTAGAATAAAACCTACATTTAAAACGTAAGCGTTTTCTTTTAAAAAAATTTCAGTTTGTGGATTTGCAAAAGTTTATCCCATAATAATCCTGAGTTTCTTGCAAAGTTAAAGCATTTACATTCCTTTTTAAGAAATAGCCAAAAATGGCTATTTTTACAGATATTTTGTCTGAGATGTCACCCCTTGTTGGTAAAAACAGAGATGCAAATTATAATATAAGCATAAACGGTTCATATATAGCAAGTTTTAAAAGTAGCTAGCCAAATTATTCTTGTATTAACATCTTAGTTTTTATTAATCGTGACTAAGCCTATGTTTACTTTTCCCTTTTTTGTTTGTATTGGAGGAATAGCTGTGGCACAATATTAGACTATAGACTGGTTCTAGCAATGGATGGACTAAACCAGTTCACTTTTTTTAAAACAGATGAATGTAATAATTACACAATAAAATGTTTTTTGACAACAGTGGTATTTTAAATGTTCCAGTATCCACTTTCTCCTTCCTGACCATATACATTAAGCATTATTTAAGTGTAACAAATAAAATACTACATGGCGTTTGCTAAGCCCCCATTGTGTGGTAAGGCAAATAAATCTTTTTGACCTTTTTAGGAACAGTGCACCTCCAAAAAAGAAACAAAAATGTGATGAGACAGTAAATACAAAAGAGAATGAGGATAACATACATGGAGCAAGTGCAAGTCTACTTGAAGATGAAGAGTTAGCCTTGCATTTGTTGGGTGCATCCTAATTTATGGCAATTAGTTTTGTACAAAATTCATGTAATACAATAAATTACTTTTTTGTAAATTATTTTGTTTTAGTAACTCAATTTCACCGCGTGAACTGGGAAATAGTTTTGTGCTAAAGCTTTTAACTGGCTTTTAAAATCTATTTTTCTTAAAGAAACCTTTTTTCTTATATTTTTCAATAAATTACCTTTTTCTATTTTAACCCATAATTCAATTAACACATGAAGATATGCAAAGCTGTAATGCGTAAACAATCTTTTGTCTCTAAGTATTTCAATCTCTGTATCATATTTACTACCTTCGTCACTTGTAAATTCTTAATAAGCGGTGCACACAAGCAGTTGTATTCTCTAAAAACAGTCCATCTTTAGCACTACATCTATTGGAGGTGATCTTATTGGAGGGCAGTGTTAATTGTAAAAAGGCATTTAATCTCCAGTCTGATTACTCACAACATATTTTATTTTCTGTATTCTTATTTCACGTTTTGTATTACTTTATAGAATAGTAAACATGGAATCACATGAACTGATCATTGAGCCTTTATTCACAGATTCTGAATCAGAAAATGAAATTGATAGCATCCACAGAAGTGTTGAAAAAATAATATTAAATACGTGGTCAAAAAACCAAATGAATGTCCCAAGGTCCAGACATAGGAAGCGTTCTCGTGCTAAAAAAACTTTGGAGTTTCCCTGTAACATATCAGAATATTCAGACATAAAGCTGCCACGTTTAAAAATGGAAAACTATAATAACAACAATAGCATATCGTATTTAGGAAAAGAAAATAATATTGATAAAATTGACCATAGTGTGCATTCTATTTTTATATACATAAATAGTTCAGATTTAACGAAATGTTCTATCGTTGACACTGAAATGAAAGTTATCGTCTGCGATATCTTGAAAGGGTTAACAAACGAGGAAAAGAATAAACTTAATCAAAATTGTTTTGTTACCATTCCCCGTTTGACTTATGTTCGACAGGTGAAAATTGTAAACAAGAACGTATGCAACAGACCGGACATTAATGATGCTCTAAGATTTAATCATACTGTAAAGAATCATACTGAAAAGAATCAGAATATTAACGATAAACACTTACTTGATGATAAAGAAGAGTACAAGTTTACCTCTGTCATTGATAAAGAAACATTTCCGGATATTTTAAGCCCGGTATATCAGGTTAAACAACAACAAAGGAAGCCTGTTGTAAAGGCTTATCCATATATACGAAAGTTAAGAAGTCATCAGAAACCTTCCAAGGTTCCAAGAAAGCTGATTATTCCTAACTCTGATGATGAGAATAGTCCGATGAGTTCTCCAACATTGGTTTTACCTAACTGTAGATATTTTTAGCTAGCTGTATGTTAAATTTTGTTTTAATGATGTTGTAGCCTAGACATTTTTAGCCAGTTGTTATTTTTGAGTCCTAATTGTAAATTGTGTTTTATCACAGGCTTGTATTTCCTACGCAATATAAATATAAATATAAGTAAAGTATATATATAATTTTAAATAAGACTGGATACAAAAGCTTTATTAAGTGATTTGTGATGCCATCAGCCACTGCCCTCTATCATTTGCCAAACTTTGGAAAGAAAATAAAGTAAACTTTCTCAAATACATTGTTAAAAGGCAAATTTCTATATTAATATTAATTGTATTCTGTCTGTGTGTGTGTGAGAAAAAAGTTGTGCTACAGACATACAAAATAGCAAATGCAATCTATTTTCATCCACTTTGTTTCAACGGGTGAATGCCCATAAAATTTTAAGGATAGGCGAACCCTTAAATTTTTCCACAGGCTAACTAGTCTATTATAATAATGTTTGCTATCTGTCTGTCTGTCTATGACCCAATATGATAGGTGTAAGTAGCGATGTGTAAAGTGTCTTAAAGTGCATTTAGTGTGACCAAACAGCATCCTCGTGTCTTTTCCATGTGAGACAATATTTTATAGATTTTTTTTAGTAATACATGTAACACTAATTTTTTTAATTGTTTTGAATTACCCGAGGTGTTTTATGGCACAATTTTTTTCTCAACTTTAAAAAAACTTCTCGACTTTTCATTTTCCAGTTAAAAGACTTTGATTTTGAAAATGAATTGTTGTTGTTTTTTTTGGTTTATTTTTGTCGTTTTTGTGTTGCTTATCAAACTTTTTTTCTTGTGTATGTAAATAGCCAATATTAAGTGTAACAATAGTAAGTGTAGTTTCAACACAAAACTTTGTTTACATAATAACTTAGTTTGTAGCCTTTTTAAAGAGTCGTGGAAGATGTGGCTTCAGTTTGGAGTAAAGCCTGAAATTCATATCTTGTATTGAGTTATGTTAAATTTTGTCTGTTATTTTCAATTTTGCTTTCAGGACTTCAAAGTGTTGTTGTGTGCCTTATGAGATAAGAAATCGCTTTATTTGTTGAAAGAAATATAGACCAGGAATTTATAACGAAACAATTATGGTTAACCAAAAATTACGGTTAATGGTGTCAAAACCTTGGTTACTATTTATCTGTAGCAACCAGACTGGTTTATAAGTCATTAAAAGGGAGCAGGGGTTTTCGTTAAATATCTTTCCAAAAATCTGATATGATGCTGAACTGTATCTGGACTCCTTAGGCTTGTGTATATAACATACTTTAAAATGAGTGTTATCAGATTCGAAAGTTAGAAAGAAATAAAAATATAATTTTCTATTATCTGTTAAAAATCATTTGATCACAGATAGAAAACAGGTACCATATTTCCTCATATTTCCTCTTATAGGTCTTGCTCTCTAATAGGAGCCTTACCTTAAATGAGAATTTTGTTAAGTTCCACCTAATAAAAACTGCACCTGAGAACATAAAGATTTAATAAGTACTGCAGCGCTTATTTGAGAAAATTCGGTATTATAATATGGACTAGTTGTTATGGTTTGAGTTAATGAAGTCACGCAAGGTCTTAAAAAAAAAAAATTCCTGGTTAAAAAGAGCTGTCAAAAATATTCAAAATTTTAGTAGTATTATATACTTAGATTAGAAAATTTTGTTTGTGAAAATGGCGTATCTTGGAGCAATCGATCAAGGTACATCTAGCTCCAGATTTTTGGTAAGTGTTCAAATGATTCCTTAAATCATGTTTTTCTTTTGCACCGTTAAAATTTAAACCTTCTCAATTTGTGTATGAAAGTTTCTGGAGTAAAGTTTAAAAGGAATATGTTTCTAAATAATTAAACACCAGCTGGTTTGTTTAATGCTTTCTAATGTTCACACAGGAACAAATTTATGATGATTTTATTAGAATTACTTTCTGCTTTTTGTGACATGGACGTAAAAAGTTTTGTGATTTTAAAGATGAGTTCTACTAGAACGTATTTTAAAAATAGAAAATGAAACATAGAAAACAAACATAAAAAATATATTGTACAAAAACATATCAAAATAATAGCTTGAAGCCTTAGAAATAACGGTCAGACATAAGATATTTTCTGACTAAACCTAAAAGTCAGTTTTAATCTGATATTTTGTCTGGTACAGATTGGACCTACGTTTATGTTTGTGAGGAGATAATTTACTTTCAGATCATTCACCTAGCAAGGTCATTATAAATTCTAATTTCAAATGGTTCTCATATTTTAGATGGTATTACTAAAAGCTTAATAACAATTACATTCTTTTAGCTCTTTTCTGCTGAAACTGGTGATGTTGTTGCGTCACATCAAGTGGAAACACACAGCATTCATCCAGAAGAAGGGTATGTATTATGGAGATATGTTTTTGTTTTTTGGTGCTGTTAACCCAGTGACTAGCTTTGGAAATTAAAATCGTGACCACCTAACTCTAAGTCTCTTGGAATTAGCAAACTATTAGCCAATAGATTTTTGTACTGGTAGCTAGTGCTTATAATGTTAAGTCTGTGACACATTTTTTTTTAAAACATTTTAAGAAGAAAATATTTAAGCATACGTAGTGGTAATTTCTAATTTTCCTATACAATTTTTTTTTCTTTCTTGCTTGTTCGAGAGTGAGTAGAAATATTTCAACTTATATTTAAAATCTAAAAGAGAAAATATTTTCTGTGCAATCAGAGTGCATAAAAATAATCCAATTATTTAAGAACAAATCCAAGAATATGTTGCTTGCTCCCTATTTCTATGATACGTGTACCATCTAAAAGACACTGAAAATAAAACTATGAACAAGTTGAATAAAAATGAGCCATATGATTCATTGCTCCTTTGATTAAAAAACTGTAGTTTATTTTGTTTAAGCTGAAATAAGAAGTAATGTGTGTTTGCTAATTTCATTTAAAAAGAAAAGAGAAAATAGACTCCAGCACAAAATAAACATACCCATTTGTAGGGTTTTATTGTTGTTGCATTTGTGTTTTGAGGATTTCAGAAAAAGAGGCACAACTTGTAGTCTGCTGAAAAAAAAGAGCACATAGAAATTTTTGAGTCAAAATGTCTTGGAATAAGCCCTTAATCTACTTTCTTTTAACAAATCAACTTTATTCAATGCAACTTCAAACAAATTAAATTTACAAAAGTAAACTAATTGATATAACATTACACAATCATCCTATAATTGATTAGTATAGATAGCATTCTCTCACAGAGCAACTAGGAAATTTAATAAATAAAGAAGCCAATTACAAAATTACAAAAATGTTGTCACCAAAAGAATTTTTTATTTTTAACTTAAATTTAAGTTTGTAGGATTATCATTGAAGTCAATTACAAAGTTTCAAAGAATGTGGTCACTAAAAAAGAACATCTTAAAAGTAACACAGTTTTATTTGTACACTCCTTAGAAGTTCTTTTATGCTGAATGAAGGTTATGAATGAAAATCCTGACAACATTTTGTGCAGGTGCAAGTGAAACATATGACTACAGACTTTGTTTTGTTTTGTTTTAGACAAAAAGAAAGCATTACGACTAAGTAAATGTAAACAAGTCATTGTCATAATAAATAAATAAATAGGGGTAACAGTAAATATGAAACAATTATGTACACAGTGTAAAAGCTTGTTGTGATAAAGGTTGTTTTTTTTACATCTTGTGGTCGTCTGTAATGTTATATTATGATGAACTTTAATATGATACTCTGACTTTGAACACATGCATTATTTAAAAATCTTTTGATGTGCTGTACCACAACACACCCATCGTGTTCTGTTGATTTAACATCCTAAGTAGAGTTTTTAATAGCTCAATTAGTTATTGGGGAATTCAAAAACACTCTTTATTAAGATGTGTTAATCACCTTTGAGTAAAACACATTTGAGAGAACACTCTTGAGAGGGTAATTTAACTTGTAAAATGTGTTTTATAATAGAACTCTCAAAGGTCGTTCATTAGGGTTTTTGAAAACGCTGCAAGGGATGTTCTAAAATAAACTTTGGTTTATTGTTTTCTACAGAGCTACAGAACACTTTCAGAGGTGCTCTATCGATACAATACCCCATTATAGAGTTTTAGAACACCTCACACACTTTCAATGATTTGGTTAGATCTGTAATATTAAATAGTACTGATATTTTCTGACGCAAACATGCCCCTATTTTCTGATTTGTCAGACCCTTTCTAGATTGTTCCCTAATGCAGACAATATGGAAAATACAACAAGTGTATTTTCTTTTTCTTGGCCTATACACCTGCAAAATAAAACTTTTGCAGCTCGCTGGCTATAGAATGCTAGCCAAGTGATGCTTTTGGGCCATTTAAAGACATAAGTAAAAACATCCATTTTCAAGAACATGTGGGTATACGTGTGGGTATTGTATTTGATTTAAGTGTTGTTTAATAAAGCATCATTTTTTGCAGTAGTTCTTTGATGATTTGTTTAGAAAAGCTTTAACGTTATTTCCAATGTTAATAAATTAGATAGTTTTTTTAATACACATAGGCCTAAAATTGTGTGTGTGTCATTTACTAATTTTAGGTGGTGCCAACAGGATCCCAAGGAGATTTTATCGTCTGTGTTGTTGTGCATTGAAAAAACGTTGGAGAAGTGCAAGCATGTTGACATTAAGAACATAAAAGCGATTGGAATTACTAATCAGCGTGAATCTACAATAGTGTGGGATAAAAAAACCGGTGAACCTATCTATCCAGCCATCAGTAAGAACTCTTGTGTTTTGTTTTCTCCCTGCCTTGATTATTATTATAAGAGGTAAAAATTTGATGTATCCAATATCAATAACCACTGTCAACATTCTTCTCAATTATTTTGTGTTATTACCTAGATACCTTCTCAACAAAGTGTAAATAATGCAACAGACACAATATTATTGCTCATGTTTTTACTGATCATAATAGTAACATTGTATTTTGCAGAAATATTTTATTGTTTTTAGTTTGGCTTGATGGACGAACTCGAGAAACTGTTGATAAACTAATTCAAAAAACTGAAAATAAATCTCAATCAGCATTTCAAGTAAATAAGAAACTAATCAATATTTTAGCTATGTCTTATATTTTTATTAGCCTATGGGACTAACCTTTACATCAAATAATTTGTTAATCTTTTATAGAACATTTGCGGTTTACCATTGTCGACCTACTTTAGTGCTGTAAAGTTACGATGGATCTTGGATCATTGCAAGGAAGCACAGACGGCATTATCAAAAGAAAATTTATGTTTCGGAACAGTTGACACATGGTTGCTTTGGGTAGGTTATTTGTTTGAGTAGAATTTAAGCAAATTTTATTTTATGGGACGAATTTGAAAATTGAACTGAGCTTAACTTTTTGTTTTATTTTGTACAATGGTGATGAAGTAAAATCTAAAATAAGTAATTCTTATTGTTCTATTCCGTTCTGGTCTGTGGTAGACCAGTGGAAATTAATTAAAGAAATTTTCCCTAAAAAAGATGTTTGTCCTGGACTCTTCGTAAAACCTTTTTTGGTGTAAATACCCATCTGAGCTGTGTTTTTTTTTTTTTTTTTTTTATATACCAAAACTTTGTTTTTGATTTGTTAAAGCAGCATAGTTTGCAAGGTAGCAAGTAACCTGTGGAGGAGATTAGTGTGTAGGAGGTTTCATAACTAAACTTGTTTTTTGTTTAAAATTCAAGAAATTTGCATCTTGTTTTTTAAAAGAATTTGACAGGTGGGAAGAATGGTGGAGTT